>JAJONR010001575.1:0-115379 GCA_029582245.1 Solanum etuberosum | reverse complement strand
ACATGCAACCTTTCATATGTAAATTAGAGTGAAACACATGCAACCTTTCATATGTAAATTAGAGTGAAACACATGCAACCTTTCATATGTAAATTAGAGTGAAACACATGCAACCTTTCATATGTAAATTAGAGTGAAACACATGCAACCTTTCATATGTAAATTAGATATAACACCTGAACCTAATTCAACCCAAAAGTTAGCTCATGAGAGGAGGATTGTCCAAGTCCATATAAGGAGACCAACAGTCTATTCCTTAACCAATATAGGACTTTTACCTACTCTAACACCCTCCCCTCCCCCCTTCACGCCCAGACCCAATTGGAGCGTGGACTGGGAGTTCAGACGGGGATGGACCTGACTCTGATACCATGTAAAGATATGACATCTGAGCCTTACTCAACCCCAAAAGCTAGCTCATGAGGGGAGGATTGTCCAAGTCCTTATAAGGAGACCACCAGTCCATTTCTCAACCAATGTGAGACTTTTACCTGATACCATGTAAAGATATGGTACTTGGCTTTAACTCAACCCCAAAAGCTAGCTTATGAGAGAAGAATTGCACAAGTCCATATAAAGAGACCGACCACCAGTCCGTATCCCAACTAATGTGGGACTTTTACCCACTTTAATAGAGTAATTATACCTTTTCTCGTTAAATAAAAAAGTTTCAATCCTTATGAACTAGATAAAGATAACATTGTAATCAGTCAGAATTAGGGTCAAGGAAAAAAAATATTCAAGATCACTAAATTCAAGATCAAATTTCAAGTCCTTTAATTATTCAAGTTCATATTAAGGATCGAGTTCAATAGACTTAAGATCAAACTTAAAAGTCCTTCATATATTTTAGAAAGAAAGAATCTGAGTTTTTGTCATACTGAAATTAAAATACAACGAATATTACAATATTTTTATCTTAATTATTTTCTCAACATGAATTTCATTTACTGCACAATTATTTGATAGTGTTAATCATTGAGACTCAAAACTTCCCCCATCAGGTAAACATCTATTAATCAGAAGTTATCTACAAATTAGCAGTGATGCTAAAAAACTAGTTTATTCGAATATGCTATTTGATATAGATTTGATCAAATAAGTATATACCATTATCACATTTTTTACTATAAAATTAATTTATATAATTGCAGGTTACATATCTTGCTAAAAAGACAATTATTAAATTTTCTTCATCATGTAATTAGATAATTATTAAAGAAAAAATTGTTTATGAGAAAACAAGCTTTATAGGAAAAATAACAAATACAAAAGGACGCTAGTGATTCGATATTTTTTTTAATAAAAAAATTAGTCTAAAAGTTGATGTTTACACTTTTTTTACGCATGAAATCACACATTCGTTCCAATTCAATAATTAAGTTGTTACATAAGCTTAGTTAACGATCAGAGGGGTTTAAAATGTTGTGTTTCATTGAATGTAAGGATTCAGTTGCAAAGAGCTAAGTAAAGGGGATCAGAATACAAATTCAAATAAGTACATGCGTCCATTAGACCATTTTGCCGGCAAATAATGTAAAAAGATATTTCATTATCTAAACTTGCCCCTAGTACCAATTTGATATGATTTCTTGATTATATAAAAATTTACTTGTCTAAATAAAGATAAATTTTGGGGGAAAAAATGGTCTTCCCAAAATGAATAAAAAATGAAAATAAAAGAAAAATATCCAAAGAAAAGGCAATTACAACTATCAATATAAGCATCAAAGAATTGAAATTCCAATGTGATCATCCTCACTTATATAAGTAGTAAAAATTTACTTATCTAAATAAAGATAAATTTAGAAAGAAAAAAATGGTCTTCCAAAAGTGAATTAGATTGGAACATAAGGAGATTATGACATGATCATTGCTAGTCACTTCTAATTTTCACATAATTGGTAGTTGAATTAGCACATCTTCAATTAAACAAAAACATTAATGGAAAACATAAGAGTGGCCCTCAAAATGTACCGTATGATATATTGAAGACTTTAGTATCGAAAAATTCCAAAATATGATGACACACTTAATTGCTTAAATACTTTGAAAGTGATGATTCATGGGGTCCCTAATAATGATTTATTTGTATCAACATATGATATATAATTAATTACATCTCTATCGTTTCAAGTAAAAAGAAGTGTACAATCTTGCAATTATAAGTTGTGCTAAGGAAATAGAAGATGGTGTCAGAGTCTGTAAATTATTTGTCCTATTTTTTTTTTAATATGTATGTATTTGTAATAAATGTTAATTAGAAGGGATTTTTAGTTATTTATGTCTTAAGATAGAGAAAATAACCAAAAGCCTCCTAATTTAAAAGTCAGATGCATTCTTTATCTTTTTTCAGATCTAAAAAGATTTTAGTTATCAAATCTACAATGAACATTATATTATACAAAAATCATGCTAAATCTTCATTTTTAAACATTCCTACTAAACTAACTATAGCTAAAAACTTAAACCCTAAAATTGATAAAAAGAAATTTTTGGGCATTGAATTGTTAATGATTTTGGGTGAAAATTTCATCAATCAAAAGAGAAAAAATAGGAGATTATGCAAAAATAGAGAATTTGAGGGTTGAATCAGCGATTATTAGAAGAAAATTAAAAAAATTCGAAGATTGAATTGAGAGGAATTAAGAAGAAAACTGATGAAAAATAATTTAGCACCAGTTTGATGATGCTATGACTGTAGAATAAAGAAAAAAAATATTTTTTTATCAAAAAAAGTGATGTGATGTTGCAGGAGCGTGCAGATCACTGCTCAATACAAATTTGGGTATGACTTTTTAAGGGGGAACATATTTCACTTTTAAAATGTGGGGGGTGATATGACACCCATGAAATTGAAGTGTGTAGTTGGAATTTCGAATATAGATCGGAGGTTTTAGACCATTTTCTCTCTTAAGATATAATGTTTTTTTAATTAAATATTCACTCTATTAATGTGTTTATGGTTTTCAAGAAGAATTACTGCTAAGAATAAAATGAAAAATAATAATTAATTTTGACTTAAACTTCTAAAATAATAAATAATATAATGAGACTTTATTTAAAAGTCACGATAGATAATTTAAGATGGGGAATAAGTATCAACAACTGAAATAGATTTATTAGCGGCAGCTAAGAATATAATGTATGTTCAATTTACATGCTTGCATTTAGGGGTGTGCATTCGGTTTTTCGGTTTAATTTTGTTCTATTCGGTTTGATTTTTTCGATTTTTGATTTTGAAGAAGTGTAACCCAATCCGAACCAAAATAAATTTGGTTTGGTTTGGTTTTTCTCTTTTCGGTTTGTTTTTTTTCGATTCGATTATTCGGTATGTCAATAATTAGAAACATAATCAATGTTATATTTGTAATTTGAAAAAAAGTAATATACACACACACACACATATATATAGATATATAATTCAGTTTTTTCGATTTTTCGATTTTTATTTTTCTAAATCCGAAACCAAATCAAAAAATCAAACAAAGTAAATTATTAATCCAAAACAAAACCAAAAAACCTTTCACGCCGCGAGCCTATACCCCGGACGTGGCTGGCACTCGAGAACCATTGTTGTCCCCAAGTGAACCCTTGGCCTGGCTTACTACTCAGCGGAAGACTCAAAGCATTAATACAAGGATTCAATGCATCATTGCTCAACTGTTTAAAAGATAACTTAGAACGTTAAAGATAAACATTCAACTTAGCCAAAATGGCAACTCAAGTCTTAACATAAGAAAGTTACAATTTAAAGACAAATAAACTAACTGACTATTTATGAAGCCTCTAACAACTGAGATGGACGTCGGGACAAGACCCAGGACATCTTAATGAAATAACTATAAAGCGGTAAAAAGGGGTCCTCCGAAAGCAAGGAGGCTCACCAACTGACTTTGAGTGCTCAACTGGATCAACGAGGCGCTAGATGCTGATCCTGGTTACCTGTATTTGCATCATAAAACGATGCACGCCAAATGGCATCAGGACATTGAATGTACGAGCATGCGAGGGAAAAACTAAACACGACATAAGCTTGAAATGAATCTGAAAAGAACACTTACCTTAGCTTTACTCAACTCATGGATAATCAACTCAAATGCAAAATAAAACAACAGTAAAAAAGGTGCAGTTTATATATAGCATTTAAACAGGGACAGCAACTCAAGTTACTCATATAGTGAAGTAATATAATTATGTGGAAGTTTCTCTAACCGACAACCATCACCATGAGCTAATGTGATGATACTGCGTCTCGCCCACGCTGCCAGAACTGTCCTATAACTTGCCATGATATAAAACGCCTCAACTAAGTGGATCCACTAGTCTATGCTAAAAAGCACTAAGGAATAATCTAAAAAGTATAACCCTTTCTACCCACGTTGGCTACGTGGTTTATAGAGACTTGAGTTATTGTGAACTCGTCCCCATATCAGTGCTCAATACTACTCCCTAAATATACTCAGCTCATATGTTTAAAAACAAAACTCTTTATATGGTTTGAGATAATTACTCAAAAACTAGCTCAAAGGCTCTCTTGAAAATCGGTATTTCCTCTCTTGTTTAAATGTGAAAACATTTACTCTTTTGGGAATACATAGTCTCGATATACTCTTTTGAAGAAAATAACTTTGATCTTTACTCTTTATTCAACTCAAAACTCAAGTCTTAAAACAAAGTTAAACGTTTGCAAAAGACTTTTGAAATGACTATAAGAACTCTCTAGACTTGGCTCTTAACTTTCTTTGAATTTGAATTTATGGATTCAAGGATCGTAATTTGTGATAGGAAAAATCTCATGATGTTTAGGAGTGCTTTTAGATAGTTAAACATGAGAAACGATAAAAAAATCAATGTCTGAAAGCAAGTCTGCGACGCGGAGATGCATTTAATTATTTGATCGCGAAATAAATTTTGAGGCAGAACGGTCCGTGACCGCTCCACGACGCGAAGAAGAATTCCCCAATTCTGAGGAATAGGTCCGCGACGCGGACCTGGTACCCAGATTCGCCCGATATACTCTTTTTCATTTTCCAACCCTAATTCGCCTAAACTCGACTACTTATCTCAAAATCTCTTTATATTCGGATACCCAGTTCATGAACATAAGAATCAAATCAAACATTACTCTAAAATCGGCGCGATTCCATCAAGAACTCAACAATCCCATCAACTACCAAGAACTAAAGCCAATTTCAAGAACATATATCAAGAACATCAAACTTCAACCTTTTTAGGACGAATTCATGCTGAACTAAACATGTTTGGCGCGTGGGTGAACGAACCCAACGCTATGAAAGTCTCAAATACCTCGTAGGGATCACCCCTTGACGAAATCCACAAGCAATCCTTCAAGAACTTGGCAATTCCTTGCTTCTTCTTCTCTTTTCTCCGCTCTTTTCTCTTCTCTCAAAACCCTAACTCAATTTTCAATAGCGTAAACTGAATCCCATCAGTAGAGATCCCAACATAATTATCAAAAATGAATTTAATAAATTGGGTAGTGAAAAGACCACAATACCCCTCTAAAATTCGATTTTGACTTTCCTTATCTAGACAACCCGACTTCAAATGGGCATATCTGTTCGAAAGATAATTCAAAGATCTTTCCTATGGTATCTTGTAGCATACCTAACTCATCCTGAGCTAGGAGTTATGGTCGTTTGAAGTTGACCCAAAACTCATACTTAACTTAACTTTGTCAAACTTTCCAAATTTGATTATTTCCAAAAACGGTTTCCTTCTAATTCTAGTTCTTTCGAATAGCGGGGTGTTACAATATCTCCCTCTTGGGAACATTCGTCCTCGAACGAAACTACTCTTAGAAGGCTAAGGGTGTAACATCTAACATCTAGCTCAAACACCCAACTAGATACATGCTGCCTGCGAGACCTTGGTAAACCTGTGATGAAATCCATATTGATCATCTCCCACTTCCATTCCGGAAGTTCTATATTCTAAGCCATACCACCGGGCCTCTGGTGCTCTACTTTAACTTGTTCATAATTCGGGCACTTAGCAACGAACTCAGCAATACCTTTCTTCATACTATTCCACCAATATACTTCTCTGTGGTCACGATACATCTTTGTGGAATCCTGATGGATAGAATATCTGGAGCTATGAGCTTCCTCCATAATCCTTTCTTGAAGTTCATCCACCCTTGGTACACACAATCTACCTTGATACCTCAATGCACCATATCCCCCTTGTTCAAAAGCCATTACTTTTTGCTTATGAACATTTGCCTTCAATTCAAGTAAAATAGGATCTTGGTCTTGTTTCTCTTTAATTTCTGACACTAATGATGATTCAGCCTCATTCATCACCACTACTCCTCCTTCGTCAGAATCCCTTAATCGAATTCCTAATCGCGCAAGTCTATGCACCTCTTTTGCTAACTCTTTCGCATCTTCCTCAAAATGGGCGGTACTACCCATAGACAATCTACTCAAGGCATCAGCAACAACATTAGGCTTACCTGGGTGATAAAGAATAGTCACGTCATAATCCTTGAGTATTTCTAACCACCTTCTCTATCTGAGATTCAACTCTTTCTAACTAAACACATACTGAAGACTCTTGTGATCGGTGAACACATCTACATGAACACCATAAAGATAATGACGCTATATTTTCAAAGCAAATACTACGGCAGCCAACTCTAGATCATGGGTTGGGTAATTCTTTTCGTGAACCTTAAGTTGTCTGGAGGCATAAGCTATAATTTTGTCATTCTGCATTAATACACAACCCAAACTAACTCTGGACGTATCACAATTAACCACAAAACCTTGCGTACCCTCTGGTAAGGTCAATACTGGGGCAATAGTCAACCTCTTTTTCAATTCCTGAAAACTTTTCTCACAAACTTCAGACCATTGAAACTTAACTGTTTTCTGAGTTAACTTAGTCAAAGGGGACGAAATGGATGAGAACCCCTCGACGAACCTTCTATAATATCCAGCCAACCCCAAAAAACTCCTAATATCAGTCGGAGATGTAGGTCTAGGCTAATTCTGCACTACCTTTATTTTCTGCGTATCAACTCTAATTCCATCACCGGAAACAATGTGGCCTAAGAATGCCACAGACTAAATCCAAAACTCACACTTGGAGAACTTAGCATATAACTCCTTATCCTTTAGAGTTTGGAGAACTATTCTGAGATGACTAACATGATCTTCCTCACTCCTCGAATAGATTAGGATGTCATCAATGAATACGATAACAAACATATCTAAATAAGGTTTGAATACTCTGTTCATAAGGTCCATGAATGCTGCAGGTGCATTAGTTAAACCGAACGACATGACCAGAAACTCATAATAACCATAATGGGTCCTGAATACTGTCTTTGGAATATCACATTCCCCTTACTTTCAATTGATGGTAGCCTGATCTGAGGTCTTTCTTAGAAAAACAAGTGGCACCCTGAAGCTGATCGAAAAGATCATCAATTCTCGGAAGAAGATACTTATTCTTAATAGTAACCTTGTTCAACTGACGATAATTTATACACATTCTAAGAGAACCATCTTTCTTTCTCACAAATAGGACCGGAGCTCCCCAAGGTGAGACACTTGGTCGAATGAAACCTTTCTCTAGGAGATATTTCAACTGCTCTTTCAACTCTTTCAACTCAGCTGGTGTCATTATATATGGCGTAATAGATATAGGACGAGTATCTAGAATAATATCTATACCGAAGTTTATCTCTCTCTCAGAAGATACTTTGGGAAGATTATCTGGAAAGACTTCTGGAAACTCTTTTACTACTGGAACTGACTGAATAAGAGGTATCTCAACACTAGAGTCATTAACTCATACTAAGTGATAGACACACCCCTTGGAAACTAACTTTCTCGCCATAAGATACGAAATGAAACGACCTTCAGTAAAAGAAATGTGTTTTTTTATTGATGAATACGTACTAAGTGATAGACACAAAATAAATAAAACGTACTAAGTGATAGACACAATTATGTTTTTTTATTGATTAATCTTGTGATTACAATTATGTTGTTCTCTTTATTCTTCTCTCCTAAGCTTCTCCGTGATTTGAGGGCCTTCAATAGCGTATTTCTCGAATGTAGGATGATGTAGACCTCCTTGAGATGTATTTGATCTCCGGGAACGTCGGGAAGCACTTCGTCGTTGCAAGTCGATCTCCGGGAAGAACTCCGTTGACCACTCCTTCTAAGAGCTAAGTAGCTGGTGTTGTAGCTTTCTCCAATTGCAGAATGCTTGTTGAAGAGTTTTCTCCTCCCTTTAGAATGTCATGTACATCCCCTATTTATAGTTGTAGGGAGTGGACAAGTTTGCTTGTGATTGGCCAAAATATATCATTTTGACACTTGGCGGATTGTGATTGGTTCTTGCATTTGACTGGGACTACCACCTCATTTAGACACGTGGCGTCACCTTATTGGTCTTGGATGCCTAGTCACTGTGACACGTGGCATGGGTTTGGACTTCAAGGTGAAATGGACCTTGGACTTGAATTTACTAAAAATGGACATATTTATTTGTAAAGCCCAAATTAATCATTCAACCCAAATAAACATGGATTTAATCCAAATTTTGTATGAATTAAATCCAACAAAGTTTGTGTGTCTACAACTTGTCTAAATAGTCTTGGGGTTGACTCAGTTGAACTTGGTGGTTGGCAACTGCAAACAAAATACAGAAGATGTCTAAAAGCATACTCGGTCTAAAGATGTTGGCAGAGGGAACACGTTGGTAGAATTAAGTTATTCAGAAAGCGATGGAGGTTCTCGGATTATGTTGGGGTTCCAATAGTGGAATTTTCAAGAAGGTTATGTCTTGTAGCATCTATTTTTACAATCATTTGCTTCTTATAGCAACGAACAGACACCTCGCTATATGTGTTGCGTCGTTTCAGTTGCATAGCAGCCTTTCTAATTTCTTACAATCATTTGCTTCTTTGGAATCCATCAGCTATAGAATGTAACTTCTCTTTATACCTGCAGATGTTTACAAGGAGAATTATTTAGAGAAGAGGCAAACAATATTATATGTTTTAAAGAATAGCAAATGTGTAAGTGTAACCACCAAGATCCTTTCTTTAGAGGAAAGTGTATATATTTTAGTACAGACATGGTATGAAATGTTTGGCAGGCTCAATTGTCAGAACTTCATATAAGGTTAGTTTTAATTTATTGCTGCTCCCATTTTCATGAACATTTATAGTATGCATGTTTGGTTATATTTAGCTGCTCTTCGCATGTGCTTGGTCACAGGTATGCAGCGTGAATTTTAGTGCACCGGGCTGCCTATGTATGTTATGGAATGAAATAGGTCTAATGTGAGTAGTGGCGGAATCAAGATTTTTACTGCGAATTCAAAATATAAAAAAGTAAACATACCAAGAAGCTAAGGGTTCAATATCTATTATATGTACATAAAAAATAAATGTAACCTTGTATATGTAGTGTAGTTTGGATGAACCTCTTCTGCCCTGAATGGGAGATGAATGTGAATGGAGGATCCATCTTGCTGACCCCAATTAAGGTTTAGTTAATTGAGTAATTGATATCAATGTTTTGTGATTTTTGGAGTACTGTCAGAAGAAACAGATTATGGTGAAATTCAGGATTGAGGTTAACTTGAAAAAGCACGACGTTTTGATAGGTTTTGGGTCTTATTCGATGGGGTAAGTTGCTTTGTTAACCATTATCATGTGTTGTATATGATTAATTAATAATCTCTTTAAGATAATATTTTTTTCCGATTCCGACTTGAGTCAATGGAAAAAGTCACTCATTTTGATAAGATAATATATTTTTTGAAGACCCCTATATAAATATATGGTTCCATTAATATTATAAATTAATAATTCGTTAAAAGTACAAATATATCTAAGACAATTTAGTGAAACATGACTCTATTGTGTTCTATTTGTTTGTTAAAATTTAAATCTTATTGAAGCTCATCTCTAACTTTTCTTATTGCATCCAAAAGTTTTTGTGTTGTCTTTTTGAACTGTACCATAAAATTGTGAAGAGTTCTAAATGTAATACCGTAACTTGTTCTAAAGGTATTGTATCATTCTACTTTATCATCAACATTAAGTTTTTCAATGGCATCCACAATTTCTTCTAAGCTCTGAACCTATGAACATGTATCATTTTCACCCATCCAACAGGTTATTAACGTCCATTTTATTGCGGAAACCGAGATCATTAATCATGATCTCAAGTTCATGAATGACGTTTTCACAAGTGGATTCATTCAAATTCTCTGAGATTTCATCCCCAAACGAATTTTGCGGTGTCGAAACACTCTTTAAATTAATAAATATTAATTAATTGATTAATAATATCTCTATAAAATAATAATATTTCATGGTCCACCTATATTAATTTAGTGAGGTTTTACTGTATATAATTATAACATAAGTTGTTAGGTGAGGTGATTAAAAATAAACAATATGCCTAAACTTGTAGGATCATTTGATTAGGAATAAGTTATCTCGAAACTAATTATTTCGTAATAAGTTATTTTGGGATAAGTTATTTCATCATTATATTAAAAATGGTGGAATAAATAATTCAACTACTTGATATATCTTTCCGGTCAAATACAGGATTAACATAATTCTGTATTTTATTTCAAAATTATTATACCTTATACGTCACACCAAACCAAGCGTATAATATTATCAAAAGTAATTGGAGTAAAAATAGTACTCCCTCCGTTCATATTTAGTTGTTACCATTTCATGTTTCACTCTCTTTGAGAAACTAGCTAACTTTACCATTGTACTCTTACTTAGTAGGCGTTTGGCCATGCGATATCATATCACGATATGAAATCGTGAGATGGAATCAGCGTTTGGACATACGATTTCATGTTGATTCCATCTCATGATTTCATATCATGAGATGAAATCTCATATTCTCCAAAAATCATGATTTGGAAATTTCACATCATTATTTGAGATTTTTTAAATAAAAAATTGACCAACAAGTTTATCATTTGTTAAAACAACCCCACATTTATATCTACTAACCATTTATTTCATATGTAAATAAAATTTATAATCACATCATTACTTTTTAAAATTTATTATTCTGACCAACATAAAAATTATTATTACTTCAAATTTGGTTAATGTAAATGATAAAGTAGGAATTGATTTGGTGAATATAAATAAGAATTGAGGGAGTAATACTCTTTTGGTTTTTCATGATAAAAAAAAACTTCTCTTTCAGCTACATATGAAAATATTTAAAGCAATTTAATATGAAAAGGGACAAAATTGAGGATGTATGTTTGATAATCACTACTTCCAATATGTTTGATTTTAGCACGAAATTAATGCACTGAAAATGTGTAATTGCACACAAGAGAAACAAGGCATGAACCATTATGATATTGACACACAAGTTAAAATTGTCATAGATTGTGCAGTGTTACATAATTATTTGCGAGAATACCAAAGGAGTGATGAAATATTTATGGTCTATGAGCATCAAAATACAGTTGCGGATGATATTGACCAACAAATGGCTCAAAGTAACAATGTTGGTTCGTCTTCTCGATCATATGATCGAGAAATGCAAGTTCAACGTGAGGAGATTGTTCATACTATGTGGGAAGATTACATTAAAGACTAGTACACTACAATTTATGTTCAATTTTTTTAATTGAATTAAAGTTAGAAACAATTACTTAAGTGGAGAACAAATAGCTTTGTAATAATTTATTATGTGATTCTTTAAATTTTTTATTTATTTGGTAAGATTGAATAAACAATTGGGACTATTTTAATAGTTTTACAACTTATGAAATTCTTGTGTTTATGAGAAAATATACAACACAAAAATTTCATATCGCATGTCCAAACAAAACTTCAATTTATCTCATGATTTCATATTATGATATCATATCATGATTCCATATCAACGATTCCATATCGCATGGCCAAACGAATCCTTAGTTGTCACGCTCCGAGCCTACACCCTGGACTTGGCCAATACTCGAGAACCACTGTTGGCCCCAAGCGAACCCTTGGCCTGACTTAACTCTTAACGGAAGACTTACTCATAAATAAGATGAACTCAAAAGCACAACTTTACTCAATGTCTCAAAGAAATACTCAGAATATTTTAGAAATAAAACATTCAACTAGCCAAGAGGAAACACAAGTCTCAACATAAACAACTGAAAATGAAAAGACTCATGAACTACTATCTATCTATATATGAAGCCTCTAATACTATGAGGGATGTCGGGACATGACCCTCGATCATCTACAAGCTGAAATAACTGAATATAAATAAGGGATCCTCCGGAAGCAAGGAGGCTCACCATACAACTCTGGAACTCAACTGGATCAACGAAGTGCCGGTTGATGATCCTGATTACATGTATCCGCATCATAAAAGATGTAGGCCAAATGGCGTCAATACATGAAATGTACGAGCATGCGAGGGGAAATCTAAAACATGACATAAGCTTGAACTAGAACTGAAGAAACAACTTACCTCGTCTCAATTCAACTCAACTCATTTCAATATAAAAGCAATAACAATAATGCGATATAAAGAAAAGCTTTTAAAACAGTAGATAACAACTCAATGTATTGGAAAATACAATATAAATCAGTTTGTATATAAAAATACAAAATAAACTATGTTTGGGAGATTCTCTAACCGACAACCATCACTATGAGCTATGTGATGATACAGTGTCTCGCCCACGCTGCCAGAACTGTCCTAAACTTTGCCGGGGTATAGAAGTCCACAACCAAGTCGATCCACTAGTCTATGCTAAAAATCAATAAGGAATCATCTAAAAAGTATGACCCTTTCTACCCACGTTGGCTACATATTTTATGGGGGCTGTGAGTTGTTAGAACTCTCCCCCATATCGGTGCTCAATACTACTCCCAAAATATAACTTAGCTCATATGTTTTTTTTAAAAACATTTTCTCTTCCTCAACTTTGAGATTATTACTCAAAAAATTTCTTTTAAAAGAGATAGTACTCAAAACTCCTCATGAATTCTTTTAGAAATCGGTGTTTCCTCTTTTTCTTAAATGTAAAAACGTTTCTCTTGGGAATACTTAGTTTCCATATATCATTTTAAAGAGAATGAACCCAACTCTACTCTTCCTCAAACTCAAATGCTCAAGTCTTAAAACAAGTTTAAAAGATTGTAAAAAGACTTCTTAAAATGACTTGAAGAACTCTCAAGACTTGAATCTTAACTCTATCTTGAATTTGAATTATGAATTCAAGGTTATGATTCATGTTATGAATGATTTCTAGATGTTTAGAAGTAGTTTAGAGTAGTTAGAATTAATAGAGAGTAAAGGTATACTTTAAAAGGACTTAGACGGAGCAAACGATGGAAAAAGGGTGAGGGCAGGCGGCCCTGGCGCACTGTTGGCGCGGGGCGCCAACCCTTAAACTTCAGAGAACATATTCTGGCGCACTGCTGGGGCGCACCTCCCCAGCCCTCCCCAGAACTTTCCGACGAATTTTCTTTCTCGTTTTCTGACTCTAATTCGTCTAGAATCGATTTCTTTTCTCAAATTCTCCTTAGATTCAATTACCCAATACAAGTACACGAGAATCTACTCAAAAGCAACTCTCAAACTCAATACAATTATCTCAAGAACTCATCAAATCCATCATAATTCAAGAACGAAAGCAATACTTGAAGAACACACATCAAGAACTTAAATCTTTCAATCTTTATGGACGAATTTGAATATGTAAATCATGATTGGCGTGTGGGTGAATAAACCAACACTATGAGAACTCACATACCTCTTAGGTATCAAACCCTTGGAAAAACAACCTTCGATCCGCAAGAAATTTCGATGAACGTCTTGAATCTTCCCTCTTTTCTCCTCTTTTCTTTTCTTGGACTCTTTTCTAAAATCCAAAGCGTGAATTAGGATTGTAAAACTGAACCAAATCAGTTTAGACCCCTAAAACCTTACTAAAATGAATTAATCTGATTGGGTAAGGAAAAGACCAAAATACCCCTCATATTTTCGGGTAACTTTCCTTAACTGGACAGTCTGACTTCAAACGGGCATATCTCCCTCATACGAGGATTCCAAGACCTTTCATTTGATATCTTACGGATCACCTAACTCATTCTGTACTGAAAGTTATGGTTGTTTGAAGTTGATCCAAAACTCACAACTTAAGCATACCTTGAAAATTTTCAGATTTAGCTATTTCCAATTTAGCTCTTTCTAAATTTAGCTTTCTCTAAGGCCGGATGTTACATTAGTATTCTCTTAAGTCAAGTTTTTAATAAATGAACATAAATTAGTTTATTTTGATTAATTAATTTGATCAATAAACATGAATCAATTACTTAGTTTTCTTATGTGGATTAAATGCATATTTTCAAGACTAGTAACTCTCAAGGGTACAATAGAAAAAATAATGTTATTTACGCATTAATATTATGAAATGACAAATATTAAAAAACATAAAACGACATGTAAATAGAAACAAAGGGAGTAATTATTAGGGACACGACTGCTCCTACAAACGTGGGAGTAATAAAAAGGTCCACTTATTCCATCAAAGATAGTACAAAATTCACGGCAAATTCAAAAATGGAATCTATACGTGAAAATATTGAGTATTCCAATACAAAAAAGTTGTTATTTTATTTTATTTTGCTTGCAAACGGAAGCATTTTATTTATTAATAATAATAGGTTTATCCATATAAAAGAGGAACTAATTTAAATGAAGTAGTTTTTATAGCATTTTTTTCAAGTACGGATGAGACGAACGAGGGAGATGCATAAAAAACATAAGGTTGTCTATTATAGATATTCGGAAGCAAAGAATTGTTTTTTCAATTTCGATTTATTTGTCTTATTTTTTTAGGTTCTTTTTTTTAAATGTCTACTTTTTAAATATTTTTTTGTTTTTATATTTTCACATGATATATATAAGATTACAAAATTAAGTAACATTTTGATATATTTTATATATGTTAAATTTAAAATCCTCAAATTTAAAAGTCTAGTTACTTTTTAAAATTGTGTAAGATGTAGCAACCAATGAGAAAGCACAAGTTGGAGCAAGATGACCTTAAGTTCCACCTCTACCTCCCTCTTTTATATACTAATTGCTTTCTTTTATCTCAATTTATATGACACGTTTTTTTCTTAGTAGTTACTATGTCTAAAAAAGAATATCATTTTTTTTACAGATAAAAATAACTTACATCAAAGGTTAATTATAAATCACAAATTTCAAAAGTTATTTGAAACTTTTTTGTACGTTACATCAAATCAAATAATATTACAAGAACGGAAAAGGGTCAAGAATACCTCTAACCTATTGGAAAAGGCTCAAAAATACCCCTTCTATCTTTTGGTCTAAAATATCCTTCACATTTGTTTATGGTTCAAAAATACCCCTCCTTCCATCTTTTGGTCTAAAAATACCTTCAACCCAAATTTAATTGAATTAAATTATTCATGTTATCAAACGCTTTTTAGAAAATGTTTTTCCTCCTCTATTTCAGCATCATATGATTATTATATTTTATTAATATTTTTAAAAGAATTTAATTTAATTAAATTATGGTTGAGGGTATAGACCAAAATATGGAAGGAGAGGTATCTTTGAACCATAAACAAAAATGAAATATAATTTTAGACCAAAAGATAGAAGAAGGATATTTTTGAATCTTTTTCAATAGATTAAAAATATTCTTAGCCTTTTTTCGTAACAAGAATTGCGATGAAAGGAGTAAATATAATCCGTTCGGCATTTTTCATCTCGTGAGAATTAATAATACTGAATTAAATCAACCTCTTTATTCTGAGCATACAAAAAATTATTTAATATTTTTGTCTTGGTAACATTTAATTCTCCTCCCATAATCTGAATTAAATGTGCATAAATTCTGAAATTTGTACTTTGTTTACGTACGATGTAACTATTCGTGAATTAGGCACCGTATATTCATAATCAGTGTTTTAAAAGATTAGTTTGGACTTTGGGACTGTTTCTTGTATATGGACGATAATCTATGACTTTATATTATTCTCTTTGTCCTTAATTATTTGTTCACTTTTTTTTTAGTTGTTCCTAATTACTTGTCCATTTTGACAAATCAGAAAAGGACAATTTTTTTTTACGTATTATACCTTCAATTAATTATTTTGAAAAAGGTAGAACTTTTTTAAAATCTTAAGTTTTTAATTCACCCACTTCATAATTAATAAGGGTAAATTGGTAAACTCACTATGTCAATAATTGTTTTCTTAATAGGCATGTCAATTTAAAAGTGGACAAGTAATTAGGGACTGAGGAAGTATTATTTACTTTGAAATATTATTACTTTAGAGCAAATCTGATTATGTTTGAAATAAATTTGTTAGACTAAGTGATTATGTTAGTTTTTAAAAATTGAGGGATATAATAATTAAAAAGTTTTTTTTTTTTTTTTGCAAAAAGTATAATTAAACACAACTTTAATTCCAATTTTTAAAATGTCAAATAAAGTGAGTTGTTTTTGGACTTCATGGTCAAATGTCCACTTAAACTTCGTATCTAATTAAAATCAGACAAATAAATCGAAACAGATAAGGTAATATATTAATAATACTTCTATATATAGTATAGTATAAAGTATAATCACTTGTCACTTGGCATTTTGTGTGAAATAATAGTCAAAAGCCAAATTGTACGTCGTTAATTTGTTTGATCATATGTATGCTACCTAAAAAATTGACCACCATGTTCGTAGATACTTTCTCCAAATATTAAAGTTATTAATGTGACATCGGATTCCAATGAAGCTATTTTCTCTAATTTATTTCTAGTATTTTACGTCCACATTGTGCCAATCTTTTTCATTGCCATCAGGGCGGAGCTGCATGCGGGTTCGATCGAACTCAATACATTTTGTTCAAACAATATATTTATATTAATAAGTTCATCAAATATGTAAATATTAAATTTAAATTTTTGTTATTATCACTTAAAATTATCATTATAAGTTCAGATGCCATAAAATTGAAACCCAAACTTCGACTTCGATGGCCACAAAATACCTTATCATCTTTCCTATAAAATGGAGACACAAGGTCACTTCATTTTAGAATAAATCAACCTCTTTTTCCTCACAATATACACTATAGAAAACCTAAATTTACTTCACTATAGAAATGATGAACCAAAGTACACACCAAAAGCCTCATGCTATATTATTTCCTTACCCCCTTCAAGGTCATGTAATTCCTTTTGTTAACCTAGCAATCAAACTTGCATCCAATGGCTTCACAATTACCTTCATAAACACTCAATCAATTCACCAACAAATATCGAACGCCGATCGATCGAATATTAATGACATTGAGGGCAACGATCTCTTCTCGGGTGCACGAAAATCAGGCCTAGATATTCGAGATGTATCTATTTACGATGGTTTTCCTGTAGATTTCAATCGTTCACTTAACCATGACGAATTTTTTGAAGCTATTATGAATGATTTTGGTTTTCATGTTGATGGGGTTGTTGGAAAATTGATGCTCTCAAATCCATCACCAAATATACTAATTGCTGATACTTTTTATGTATGGTCATCAACCATAGCTAAAAAGTATAATCTTGTGAATGTCTCGTATTGGACGGAGCCAGCTCTTGTTTTTAGTGTGTATTATCATATGGACCTTCTAAAGCAAAATGGACACTATGATTGCATTGGTAAGTAGCCCTTCGTTTTAATTTAAGTGTCTTAATTTGATTAAATATAAAATTTAATATATAAAAAAAAATAATTATGATCTTAAATTAAAGATATGTGCAGTCTTTTAAATCTTGTAGTTCTAAGCTTGTCATGTAGGATGTTGGAATTTAAAAAAAACTTACTAAATATAGAAACAAATACTCTTTTTTAAAGCCGACTAAAAAAAGTAAAAATTACATAAATTCCACAGTATTAAGAGTTAATTATATCATATCTCTACTCTTTTCTAAATTACAAAAATTCCTTACATTTATAGGATCTCGGATACATCAAGAAACCTGTAGATACATAGCTCATGGATTGCGAATGATACATTACTTAACGGGAGGGATGTATTTGAGAGGGGAGGGATGTATTCGAGAGGGGATAGAGATGTATCCGAGAGGGGAGAGATGTATCCAATAGGGGATAGGGATGTATCCGAGAGGGAATTTTTGTAATTTTTTTAAATGATAGTAAATTTTAGATATTATGGTAAAATAAGATGTGTATTTATGTATTTTTTATATATATAAAAAATAAGATAGTTAAATTGAAACGAAGAGAATATTTAATTTCCACTTTAATGGCCTATTATGCTAGCTGGCAGAGCCACATATACTCGACACTTGTCAGGAAAATTACACTGTGTAATTAGGTAAAAATAATATATATATATATTACATACTCTTTGACTTTTATGAAATAAAACTTCTTTATATTTTGACACCTTTAATTGAAATTATGACTCCGTCACTGATCACTAGCTAGCTATGTGAATTGTGATTGAATTTTCATGTTTTTTTGCTAGAGAATAAACGTGAGGACATCATAGATTACATACCAGGAGTGAAGGCCATAAAGCCAACAGATTTACCTTCTTATCTTCAGTCTGATGACACAAATATGGTGGTCAATCGAATAATCAAAAGGGCATTCAAAAAGATGGAAAATGTAGATTTTATTATTTGTAACACTATCGAGGAACTCGAACCCGAAACCATTACAGCGTTGCAAAAATATCACTCTATTTATGCAATTGGACCAATTTTCTCCCCTGGATTCACCAACACCTCAGTGTCAACTAGCCTATGGTCCGAATCCGATTGCACCGATTGGCTAGACGCCAAGCCACATGGCTCGGTCTTATACGTCTCGTTCGGGAGCTATGCTCATACTAGTAAAGAAACTATAGTGGAAATTGCGCGTGGTCTGGTAGTCAGTGAAGTGAATTTTATTTGGGTACTTCGTCCTGATATTGTTAGTTCGGAAGAGACTGATTATTTACCGATTGGTTACGAAGATAGTATTAAGGATCGAGGATTAATCGTGCCATGGTGCTGCCAAACGGCTGTAATTTCTCACCCGGCGGTTGGGGGATTCCTGACTCATTGTGG
The DNA here is from genome assembly GCA_029582245.1 of Solanum etuberosum. Taxonomy (NCBI): domain Eukaryota; kingdom Viridiplantae; phylum Streptophyta; class Magnoliopsida; order Solanales; family Solanaceae; genus Solanum; species Solanum etuberosum. The sequence continues at coordinate 96,234 of JAJONR010001575.1, read as the reverse complement.
ATGGAATTCGATTATGGAAAGTATATGGTGCTCTGTTCCGTTTATTTGTTTTCCCTTGCTGACCGATCAATTTACTAATCGAAAATTAGTAGTCGATGATTGGAAAATCGGGATTAATCTTGGTGATGAGGGTTCGATTTCGAGGGATGAAGTGGGAGAGAAAGTGAAATTTCTGATGAAAGGCAAAGAAGCAGAGGAAATGAAGCAACGGATTAAGAAAATTAAGAAGGAATTAGAGGATGGATTAGCAATAAATGGATCATCTCAAGTGAATTTTACAAAGTTTATGGATGATTTAGAGTCCATATTGCAATTAAACCATATTGCAAAATGATTATGATGTAGCCCCTTAAGAATAAGAGTGTACAATAAGGAATATTATAGTTCATCATTCTCACTATTTTAATTTATTTGTGTTACTTTTTTTTTTTTAGTTTGTTTAAAAAAAAAGATGTCTCTTCCAAGGAGCAGTGGAGAAAGTAATTGGATTAATTAGAAGAAAAAAAAACTGACTGAAACTGTATAAATTTCAGTTAAATAAAAAACATTTAGCCTAAGTAATGGAGTTCCAGCCATGTATTTTACAAATTTGATTCGAAAAAATATGATTTAAAAAAGATAATGAATTAAAAAGGTAAACATGTGTTTTATTTTTAAAAAAAATTCACGTGACAACAACGAGTAAATCTCACCTAATACCTTTATTACGTGACATTAGAGGTAAATGACACTAACAAATAATCAAATTCAACAATACAAAATTTAGATGTATGTGAAATTTAAAAATTATTTGTTACTGACATAAATAATAATTTAAGAATACGAAAATACAAAGACTACAACTAGTACCTTGGGAACGGAACGCAAAACAATCACATACGAATAATTTAAAATGTTTGAAAGTCATATCACGAAAAAATTTATAGATCAATACGCATGAAAAAAATAAGAAAATCTCTTAATTCATGTTGATTGGTTCTAAATAGTAAAAACAAGTTGTGTGGATCATGGTAAGGATATAAGAATTGTTCCCCAGGTCCTTACGGTTAGTTTTGTAAATATTTTGGAAAAAAATGTCCGGAAGTCATATCACCAAAAAATCTATGGGCTAACACACACGAAAAACTAAGAAAAATCGGCAAATTCATATTGAGTGACCCCAAAATGCTAAAAAAGTGGAGTGGATCATAGTGAGACTAGGAATTGTTCTCTAGGTCCTTATGGATGGTTCTGTAAAGATTTTAGGAAAAAGTGTTCACAAGCCATATCATAAGAAAATTCACAGGCTAACACAAATGAAAAACTGAGAAAATTGTCTAACTCCTGTTGAGTGACCCATAAATGCTAAAAATAAGGTCTCAATCAATGGTGAAACTATATGAATTTTCCCCAGGTCCTTACAATTTGTTTTGCAAAAGTCTTGAAAAAAAAAGTGTCTGGAAGTCAAATCACCAAAAAAAAATTGGGCTAACATACACGAAAAATAGAGAAAATCGCTTAATTCCTATTGAACGGCCTCTAAATGCTAAAAAAGGGGTGTGGATCATAGTGAGTCTATAGGAATTGTTCCCTAGGTCCTTGGGATGGTTCTGTAAAGATTTTGAAAAAAATGTGTCTGAAAGCATATCACCAAAAAAATCATGGGTGTTACATGAAAAATTGAGAAAATTAGCTAATTCATGTTGAGTGACCCCTGAATGCTAAGAAAATGACGTAGACATGGTGAGGCTAAAGAAATTGTTCCCCAGGTCCTTATGGATAGTTCTGTAAAGGTTCGAATTTTTTTTATCTGAAAGACATATCACCATAAAATCTATGGGCTAATACATAAAAAAAAACTGAGAAAATTGTATAATTCTCATTTAGTAACCCCTAAATGCTAAAAAAGAAAATTGGTGTGGATCATAGCCAGGTCCTTGCAGATAGTTCTGTAAAGATTTTGAAAAAAAAAAGTGTTTGAAAATCATATCACAAAAAAATCTATGGGCTAACACGAAAAAATTGAGAAAAGTGTCTAATTCTCATCAAGTGGCCCTTAAATGCTTAAAAAAGTGGTGTGGATCATAGTGAAGCTATAGGAATTGCTCCAGGTCCTTGCGGATAGTTCTGTAAAGTTTTTGAAAAAAAATGTCTGAAAGTCATATCATAAAAAAAAATTATGGGCTAACACAAACGAAAAACTAAGAAAATCACCTAATTTATGTTGAGTGTCCCCTAAATGCCAAAAAAGTGGCATGGATTATGCTGAGGTTATAGGAATTTCTCTAGCCCTTATGGATGATTCTGAAAAAGTTTTCGAAAAAAGTTCCCAAAAATCATATCACCGAGATATTTATGTGTTAACACATACAAAAAATTATGAAAAAAGCTCAATTACTCTTGAGTGGCCCCTAAATGCTAAAAGAATTGTGTGGATTATGATGAGGCTATAGGAATTGTTCTCTAAGTCTTTATGGATGGTTTTGTAAGGGTTTTGAAAAAAAAATAAAAAAAAAATGAAAGCAATATCACCAAGATATTTATGGGCCAAAAACACATGTAAAACTAAGAAAATCGCCTAATTCATATTGAGTGACCCCTAAATGCTAAAAAATATTGGGTGTGGATCATGGTGAGACTATAGGAATTGATCATCAAGTCCTTACGGATAGTTCTGTAACGGTTTTGGAAAAAAATATCCAAAAGTCATATCAGCAGGAAATTCATGGGCTAACACACACGAAAAACTCAAAAAATAAATCATCTAATTCGTGTTGAGTGGCCCCTAAATACTAAAAACAATGATTTGGATCGCGGTGATGCTATAAAAATTATTCACTAGGTCCTTACAGATGGTAGTGTAAAGGTTTTAGAAAAATAATATTCGAAAGTCATATTACCAAAAAATCAATGAGCTAACACGCACACACAAAACTGATAACATAGTCTAATTTTTGTTGAGTGACCCCTTAAATCCAATAAAAATGGCATAGATCATGGTGAGACTATAGGAATTGGTCCCAGGTCCTTACAAACAGTTTTGTAAAGGCTTTGAAAAAAAAATGCCCAAAAGCCATATCACCAAAAATTCCTGGGCTAACACACACGAAAAACTGAGAAAAATCACCTAATTTATGTTGAGTGGCCACTAAATGTTAAAATAAGTGACGTGAATTATAGTGAAGCAATAGTAATTATTCCTGAAGTTCTTATAGATGATTTTGTAAAGATTTTGATAAAAAAATGACAGGAAACCATATTATCAAAAAATCAATGGGCAAACACATATGAAAAATTGAGAAATTCGCCTCATTCTTGTTGAGTGGCCCTTAAATGGTAAAAAAATTTGTGTGGATAATAGTGAGGCTATAGGAATTGTTCTCCATGTCCTTATAGATGATTTTGTAAAGGTTTTGGAAGAAGAAAAAAATATGAAGGTCATATCGCCTAAATTTCATGGGCTAACACACTTGAAAAATTGAAAAAATCGCCTAATTCTTGTTTAGTGACCCCTAAGTGCTTACAAAAATGGTGTCAATCATGGTGAGGCTATAAGAATTGTCTCTCATGTCCTTATGGATGGTTTTGTTAAGGTTTTGCAAAAAAAAGTGTCTGAAAGTCATTTGACCAAAAAAAATTCATGAGCTAACACACATGAAAAACTAAGAAAATCACCTACTTCCTGTTGAGTAGCCCCTAATGATAAAAAAAAAAGGGTGTGGATCACAGTGAGGCTATAGGATATGTTCCCCTCAGTCCTTACAGATGGTTCTGTAAATGTTTTGGAAAAAAAGTGTCCAGAAGCCATATCACCAAAAAATTAATGAATTAACACACATGAAAAATTGAAAAAATCGCGTAAATTTTGTTGAGTGGCCCCTCAATGCTAAAAAAGTGGTGTGGATCATGTTGATGCTATAAGAATTGTTCCCAGGTCCTTACGGATAATTCTGTAAATGTTTTGAAAAAAAGTATCTAAAAGCTTATCACCAAAAATTCAATGGGCTAACACACACGAAAATTTGAGAAAATCACTTAAATATCTATTGAGTAACCCCTAAATACTAAAAATAGTAGCGTGGATCATGGTGAGGCTATAGAAATTGTCCCAGGTCCTTAGAATGGTTCTGTAAAAGTTTTGAAAAAAAAGTGTTCTAAAGTCATATCACCAAAAAATTAATGGGCTAACACCTACTAACCTACTATTCTAATTATTGAATCCACATCCTCCTATCAATAGGATCATATCCTCAGTGAGATGAAGTTGCGTCATGTTCTTAGGTCTACCTTTACCCCTCCTCAAGCCTTCAAACCAACCTCTCGCACCTCCTTACCGGGGCATCTACATATCTCGTCTTCACATGTTCAAAATAATCTTGTAACCATCAAGAATTGGACGGACTCACGCGCTCTTTTCTTTTTTACGTGTGTATTATCTATCGCTTGACCTTCTAATGCAAAATTCGACTATAGTACAATTATATCATTTGTCATTTTTTCCTTTTTTCCTCTTTCAATAATAGTAACAACTTATATCGACCAAACACCTCCAACTCTAAAAAATAATCCAATATCTTTTCGACAATAAAACAAATCCAGTCAATATAATACAAAAAACAATTAACACTACATTGCATGAAAACCTCATTGATGTAGTAACACAACAATTATGAACCAAACTAATCATGCATTTCATTACCATACAATTTGTATGTCATGTAACATACACGTGATTCTTTTTCCTATAAAAAGCTACAAAATTCACTCATTTCTTCAACAAAATCAAATAAGTCTACCACAAAAACTAATCAAACATCAATTTTTAATTGTTTTTTTCTCATAATTTTCCCTAATTGTGTGGCCATGGATGAACCACAAAAGATCAAATTTAAAGTTGAGTCAGAAACATCAGAGTTCAATGTGACAATGAAAGAGACAGATAAAGTAAAGGACTTGGTTGAAATTGTAAAAGCCAATTTTGGTGAAGATTTGTATTACACACTTGAATACAATTCAATTGAAATGAAAAGTGATCAAGCCTTGTCTACACACAACCTCAAAGATGGCTCAATTGTTAAAGTAACATGGTCTGTTGATTCACCTTAGTTAAATTTGGATTATAAAGGCTTCTACAAATACTATAGTAGTACTACATTAAAAGTTATGAAGTAAGTCCAAGAATATGATCATGTATTGATGAACATCTTTATTATCCTAATTAGTAACTAGTTATTGGAAACAACATTGTAATGAATCTATCAAGTTTTATTGAAGAAATATAATTTCAGTTTCTTTTGGTTAAGCCTCAAGTGAAAATACGGTTATAATCATCTGTATTTGAATATAATTATTTTTTTTCGCATTTCCCCCCTATAATTAATTTGACCTTTGGAGATCTAAACAAATTTTGAAGATCTAATTTTTTTTTTTCAAGAGGCTAATTAATATGAACAAAAGGTAAAATAGTAAATTGATAAATTTATTATCGATTTCTTAATCACCTTGTAAAATAGAAAATGCTCATCTAATATGAAACGAGGGAGTAGTGAAAAGCCAATTATTAGAGTTATTGACATCGGATTCCAATGAAGCTATTTCCTCTAATTTATATCTAGCATTTTACGTCCACATCATTGTAACACTCATTCATTACCACAAATACATTATCATCTTTCCTATCAAATAAAGACAGAGTGGAAAATTTCAGAAAATATTTATGTTTTAGGAAAACAAGCTTTTTTAAAAATTATTGGCTTGGATACCTCACCTGATATGAAATATCATTGGTTGGCTTGAATACCATGCTTGGTACGAGTTATCATTTGGTTGGCTTGTGTCCATTATTCACCAATTTCTCCATTTACAAAAACAAGAATTAATGGAAAATAAAGTTGTTGAAGAGAAAGAAGAAGACATGATCCCTCTAATGACCCCTTATAAAATGGGAAACTTTGAGTTATCTCATAGAGTTGTATTGGCACCATTAACAAGGCAAAGATCTTATGGTAATATTCCTCAATCACATGCTATACTTTATTACTCACAAAGAACTACAAAAGGTGGTCTTCTAATAGGAGAGGCCACAGTTATTTCTGAAACTGGCATAGGGTACAAAGATGTACCTGGTATATGGACAAAAGAGCAAGTGGAGGCTTGGAAACCAATTGTAAATGCAGTTCATGCTAAAGGAGGAATCTTCTTTTGCCAAATTTGGCATGTTGGTAGAGTTTCAAGCAAAGGTAACTGACTTTTCTAAAATGATTTTAGACATTTTTTTTATCAAGTTTGATACTTTTAAGTGAAATATATGTAATAGTTTTGTGCAACTTAACTAGAGTTTATTTCTCCGATGGTCACTTTAACTGATTTCTTTGTACAAATTTTTGAATCGAGAAGAAGGGTGGCTTTCATGATAACTATTAGTTGATAAATCAACCCTTCTTTACTAACTCCTTTCAAAAGGGTGATTTTTGAGACAATAAATATTAATTGATAAATCAACCTTTGTTAACGGACTCTCTTGTATGGATTTTGAAATCGAGAAGAAGGGTGACTTTGAAAAATAATAATAACCATTAGTTCATAATTCAATCCTTGTGCAGATTTTCAGCCCAATGGACAGGATCCTGTCTCTTGCACAGACAAGTTACTAATACCTCAAATTCCTTCCAATGGCCTAGATGATGAACACTTTACACAACCACGACGGTTGACAACAAATGAAATTCCTCAATTTGTTAACGAATTTCGACTTGCTGCTAGAAATGCAATTGAAGCTGGATTTGATGGGGTTGAGATCCACGGAGCTCATGGTTTTCTAATCGATCAATTTATGAAAGATCAAATCAATGATCGAAATGATAAATATGGAGGGTCTTTAGAGAATCGTTGTAGATTTGCACTAGAAATAGTCGAAGCAGTTGCAAATGAGATAGGATCTGACCGAGTTGGTATAAGGATTTCCCCATTTGCAAATTATTATGAATCAGGAGACACCAACCCCAGTGCTTTGGGACTTTACATGGTGGAATGGTTGAACAAGTATGACATCGCGTATTGCCACGTAGTTGAGCCTATGATAAAATCAATTGAATGTCCAGAAAGCCTTGTACCGATGAGGAAGGCATATAAAGGTACTTTTATAGTAGCTGATGGTTACGATAGAGAAGATGGAAACAGAGCTGTGGTTGAAGATCGAGCTGATCTTGTTGCGTATGGACGTTTATTCATATTTAATCCAGATTTACCACAGCGATTTGAGCTAAATGCTCCTCTTAACAAGTATAATAGAGAGACATTTTATACGTCAGATCCTGTTGTTGGCTATACTGATTATCCAATTCTAGAAACCACAACATTGGTAACTAATGATCAGAAACAACATTTTAATGAATCTATCAAGTTTTATTGAAGAAATATAATTTCAGTTTCTTTTCGTTGTGCCTCAAGTAAAAATATGGTTATCAACTGTCTTTGAAAATATTTGCTATCATGAAATTTCAAATTCTACATGTAGGTTCACTTGTGAAATTTAAATGTTAATTTACTTTCTTACTGAATTAAATGTGAATTTTAATCATATATCTTTAAACATTTGGAGTTCAAATAGTGGATTTGATGGGGAAATTTCAAATTTTGGTTGGAAGAAATGCTCACTCACCCTTGTTGTAAAATTTGATTTTGATGATTAACAAACCAGATGAACGGATCTAATATCTTCAATGCTTTCACGCAAAGTTAAATATTACAGTTGTAAAATTTTGCACATTGCGGTAGGGCAGTGTAGCAATAGGACCACAATGTCCTTTTTTCCTTCTCGACCAATGAAAAGAGTTTAAGGTTTTACTCTTTGTATCGCTCTCATATATATATATGAGGACTAACAAAGAGTAAAACCTAACTTTTGCAAAATTAAAAAGATATTGCTCTTTCAAAACGAGAAGACATCTACAATAAGGGATCTGTCAGTTCCTTGTTGTTAGGTCTTTGATCTTAGTGCTAACATTGTAAAACTACTCTTCTTTAAGAAACTTGTGTAGATATCTTTCTCATGTATTATTTATTTTAGTGTCTGTATCAACTAGAGGTAGTTGGTTAAACAACGTGGGCAATAGTGTTTTTGCAAAAAGTCTAAGATACTAAGGTAAAAAAGAATTATCTCAAATTTTTTTTAAAAGTAAAATGATTATTTGTTTCAATTATATATTTATGTTTTGGGGGATCCAAATCTAAATAACTTAGTTAATTCTATTTATTTTAGCTAAATAAAAGAAAGATTTAACCAAAGTAATGAAACTCAAATAATGTATTTTTATAAAAAGAAAAAATTAGTGTGTGTTTTTATAGTGCACTATTTATTTCAACTATGCATTATTCTTCTTCCGATCAAATTGTAAAATATTTGTTTGAAAATTTATTTTTTCTTTATATCTTTTTTAGATATAATGATTATTTGTTCTAAGCGTGTATTTCTTCTTTTCCTGGCAAATATGTAAAAAGAACTTAATTAGAATAACATTATCTTTTAGTCAAATATAAAAATATAATCAAAATATTTATCCTAGACTTTTTATAATAAATTTAGCCAGGAAAAGAATATTTATTTTATTCTTTAAAGATGTCACATGAATAAGATACAGCACATATGACACATTTTCATTAGCTGTCAGCATTTAAAGTTAAGGGAAGGTAATTAGGCCATTGAAGATTTAGCTGTCAGCATTTAAAGTTAAGGGGAGGTAATTAGGCCATTGAAGATTTAAATATACACTGCATAAAACTCATCAAATTCAAGAAATTTTGATCTGTTCAATCAATATTTTATGTAGTTATTATTTAACAAGTATTAATTCATAGCAAAGCAACTAAGGACTATGAACTCTGCTTCTTATACACTTTGAGCTCCTCTCTTGTTATTTTGTGAGAAATAATAGCAAGGCAATCAATATTTGTGACATCGGATTCCAATCAACTTATTTATTCTAATTTATTTCTAGCATTTTACATCCACATTAATGTATCACTCATTCATTACCACAAAATGCCATATCATATCTTTCAAAGAGAGAATAATTGAAAATATCAAGGGAACTCAGCGATAAATTATTGGTTTTATTTTTGAATTATTGTCAAATTTAAAAACATCTTTTAACTTGACTAACTACATTTAAATACACTTCCGATGTTGCAATATGAGTTAAATACATCCTTAAATTCTTGTAAAGTTTAAAGTTATTTTCAACACTTCTCTCGACTTTTTATTAAGAGTCTCATGCTTTTAAAAGAGTTTGAGACCACTTGCTATGTCACGTGACAGATCAGGGATGTATCTAAGTTTAGTTAGTCAAGTTCAGAGGTGTTTTCAATATTTCTCTTCTTTCTTTTTTAATTTACGCATGTTTGATTGGTCAAAATATTTGAAAAATATTTTTTTCAGGAAAATAAGCAACTCATTGGAAGTGACTTCCCTAGTAAACGTAACGAAAATAAGTTTTATTAGTGACAATTTAAGTTCTTTTTCTCCTTCCCACTCATACAACATGTCTAGTATTCACCAAATTTATCCTTTGTTATAAATGTATCCATAATCATTACAAGCTGATTAACAAGAAAGCTTACACCACTAATAAAAGCAAGAATTAATGGAAAATAAAGTTGTTGAAGAGAAACAAGTAGACATGATCCCTCTAATGACCCCTTATAAAATGGGGAACTTTGAGTTATCTCATAGAGTTGTATTGGCACCATTATCAAGACAAAGATCTTATGGTAATATTCCTCAATCACATGCTATACTTTATTACTCACAAAGAACTACAAAAGGTGGTCTTCTAATAGGAGAGGCCACAGTAATATCTGAGACTGGTAGAGGGTGCAATGATACACCTGGTATATGGACAAAGGAGCAAGTAGATTCTTGGAAACCAATTGTAAATGCAGTTCATGCCAAAGGAGGAATCTTCTTTTCCCAAATTTGGCATGTTGGTAGAGTTTCAAGCAAAGGTAACTGACTTTTCTCTCATGATTTTAGACATTTTTCTCATGTTTGACACTTTTTGAGTGAAATATATGTATCACAGATGATCACTCTTTTTTATAGATTTTGGAATCGAGAAGAAGGATGACTTTTTGAGATGATTTGATAAAACAACCCTTGTTATCTGACTCCTTTTCTATAGATTTTGGAATCGAGAAGAAATTGACTTTGTGAGATGATAATTATTAGTAGTTGATAAATCAATCCTTCTTAACTGACTCATTTCTACATATTTTGAAATCGAGAAAAAAATGTGATTTTCTGAAATAATAGATAATTCAACCCTTTTTAACTAACTTCCTTTCTACAGATTTTCAGCCCAATGGACAGGATCCTATCTCCTGCACAGACAAGCTATTAACACCTCAAATCCGTTCCAATGGCCTAGATGTTGCACACTTTACACCACCACGACGGTTGACAACAGATGAAATTCCTCAAATTGTTAACGAATTTCGACTTGCTGCTAGAAATGCAATTGAAGCTGGATTCGATGGGGTTGAGATCCATGGAGCTCATGGCTATCTAATCGATCAATTTATGAAAGATCAAATCAATGATCGAAATGATAAATACGGAGGATCCTTAGAGAATCGTTGTAGATTTGCACTAGAAATAGTCGAAGCAGTTGCAAATGAGATAGGATCTGACCGAGTTGGTATAAGGATTTCCCCATTTGCAAATTATAATGAATCAGGAGACACCAACCCCAGTGCTTTGGGACTTTACATGGTGGAATCGTTGAACAAGTATGATATCGCGTATTGCCACGTAGTTGAGCCTAGGATGAAAACAGCTTGCGAAAAAATTGAATGTTCTGAAAGCCTTGTACCGATGAGGAAGGCATATAAAGGTACTTTTATAGTAGCTGGTGGTTACGATAGAGAAGATGGAAACAGAGCTGTGGTTGATGATCGAGCTGATCTTGTTGCGTATGGACGCTTATTCATATCTAATCCAGATTTACCAAAGCGATTTGATCTAAATGCTCCTCTTAACAAGTATAATAGAGAGACATTTTATACGTCAGATTCTGTTGTTGGCTATACTGATTATCTAATTCTAGAAACCACGACATGATTGGCTATCCTTGGTAACTAGTGATCAGAAACTACATTGTAATGAATCTAAATACTTCAGGTTAATTTACACGGGCAATTCATCTCTTTTAATTTTTACATATATAAAATGAAGTTTGAGGTTGATAACTCAGCTTTATTCTTAGATTTTGTATTTTTGCATTACTTAGGCATCATCATTTGTAGTATCATCACAGAGTGTATTATAAACTCTATAATGATCATAGAATATCTAGTTTTCTCTAACTCTTATTTTCTTCATGCTTGTTAATTAGTAGAGGTTCGTTACCTCATTAAGATTAGTAAGATAAGGCATAGCCACCCTTTCTTGTACTTTTCTCATTGAGATCTTTCTTTTTGTTAAGCCTCAAGTATTGTTGTCACCCGTCTTTGAAAATACTTACTATCATGAAATTTCAAATTCGAAGACACTGTTGAGGGGTTCAATTGTGAAATTAAAATTTCACGATAATGACTATTTTTTCTGTTGTATAGATTGAAAAATACTAATATGCTTTGTGAAAATTGGGCATCCCTCCAATAGTTAGTCCATGACCTTCTATTTAGTTCAATGAAAACATTGTTAGATGTTAGGTGGTGTTATGTAATATATTTGTGGTAATAAAAAGTTGAAACAGAAAAATATCACAAAATCTTTGAGAAAGAAATGAAGAGTTGTAGCAAACGCATTATTCATCAAGTTTTGAATTGTGCGTCATTAATTTTTAAAGATTTTTTTTTTGTAGCTGACATGGTGGGTTATTATTTTCAAATGAAGAGTTGAATAATGTGAATGTTTGGTGGTTAAGAGGAGAAGGATAGAGCAGTAGACACATTATCCATCAAGTTTTGAACAGTGCGTTATTGACTTTCACAAAAAAAAAATTAGGTGATATGCTGGGTTATTATTTTTAAGAATTTTCCTCCTCACCTTTTTATAGTATTTTTTGTGATCTACATACAAGTGTTAAAAAACTACCTACAAGCAATACATTTATGAAAAACTACTTAATTAGACAAATACTCTTATCATATTTACTAAATCCCTCTATACTTTAAATAATTGCATATCCCTCTCCTCCCCTTTCTCTCGCTTACTCTCTCCCTCTTTCTCTCTCTCCACCCTCGTTTTGCTCGGTTATAGTGTGTATTTATGCATATTTTGATACTAGATTCATGTATCTATGCACAAATACATTGTATATCAATGGATATGTTTGATATAAGATACATATATTTTGGATATGCGGAATGAATACAATGCATGTTTGGATATATACAATGCGCTTGAAGATATATATATATATTTGAATCAATATTTTCTTGATAGAAAATATAATAAATAAACTATTATTTCAACAAGTAATTAACATCAGTAATAGTGTGATTTGTATTGTTTCAACTACTTTTATACCCTTACGGCTCCTCTCTGGTCATTTTATGAGAAATAATAAGATTGAAAAGTCAATTATACATCGTTAATTTATCCTTTTATATGTTACTTCAAAAATTGAACCACCATAAGTCAATAGTTGTCCAATTCAATCAAGCTATTTGCTCTAATCTATTTCTAACAAACATTTTACGTCCACATTATTTTACCACTCTTTTTCATTACCATAAATACCTTATCATCTTTTCTGTATAAAATAAAGACGTTTGTGTGTTTGGTACGCAAAACATTTTCAGAGAATTATATTTTTCAATTTTCGCCTGCCTGGTTAGTTAAATTATTTTCTCTACGAAAACAAATTCCTCAAAAATAATAAAAATAATTTCTCTATTAAAGTAAAAAAAATAATAAGTTTATAAGTGACTATTCAAGTTTATTGTCTTCTCCTCACAGCCCACCCCACCCCGCCTACAAATTCATTGAGATAATATTTTTTTTTCTTACCTAAACGGAACTTAGCTTCTCACTGACTACATCATAAGTGAAATCCTCAACTTCAAATACAACCGCTTTGTGGAAACCTAGAACAGAAGAAAGTCAAATACTAAAAAATAAATAAGAAACATACTTATTTTCCAACAAAATATTTTTTTAAGGGTTGTAAAAAGTTGTGTGTTCTATCCCTAATAGCAACGCTTATGGCCTATATTTTTACTTTATAGTTTGACAGTCCTTAATAAAAATCCTGGTTCTGCCACTGTTCATATGATGGGTGGAGAAAGAAAAAACAATGGTGCCTCTTATACACCAATTTCTCCTTTGTTATCTATAAATATATCCATAATCATTTTAAAGATTATACTATGACCAAATAAAAAATGGAAAATAAAGTTGTTGAAGAGAAACAAGTAGACATGATCCCTCTAATGACCCCTTATAAAATGGGAAACTTTGAGTTATCTCATAGAGTTGTATTGGCACCATTTTCAAGGCAAAGATCTTATGGTAATATTCCTCAACCACATGCTATACTTTATTACTCACAAAGAACTACAAAAGGTGGTCTTCTAATAGGAGAGGCCACAGTTATTTCTGAAACTGGCATAGGGTATAAAGATGTACCTGGTATATGGACAAAAGAGCAAGTGGAGGCTTGGAAACCAATTGTAAATGCAGTTCATGCTAAAGGAGGAATCTTCTTTTCTCAAATTTGGCATGCTGGTAGAGATGATCACATAATCACTTGACATAGTCTTTAAATTTTGATTTTGGCCATATTTTATTTTTTATTCGCACCGAAATATCATTTTAAAAATACCAAATCGAAGTAGAAAACACAAAACCTAATCGAATAGAATTAGTTCGGTTCGGTATTCGATGCAGAACAAAATTCGAATCAAAATTTGATAAAATTGAACCGTAGAACCGAACACACACCCCTGTATTTCCTAAAAGAATATACAATAAAACTCACTAAATTAATATAGGTGGGACCATGAAATATTATTATTTTATAGAGATATGATTTAATCAATTAATTAATATTTATTAATTTAAAGAGTGTTTCGACACCGCAAAATTCGTTTGGGGATGAAATCTCAGAGAATTTGAATGAATCCACTTGTGAAAACGTCATTCATGAACTTGAGATCATGATTAATGATCTCGGTTTTCGCAATAAAATAGACATTAATAACCTGTTGGATGGGTGAAAATGATACATGTTCATTGGTTCAGAGCGTAGAAGAAATTGTGGATACCATTCTATACATCAGATCTTGTTGTTGGCTATACTGATTATCTAATTCTAGAAATCATGACATGATAAAAAGTGATCTATTAATAAGGATCACTAAGATTTTCTGCACTTAAATTCTGTTTGTATGTTTTCATCTTATTTAATACTCCAATAATACTCATGTCCCTCATTTTGGTTTCCATGTTGATGAGGCGGTTGGAAAATTGGTCCCGTGATGATACATGGCTTAACTTAACTCCAAAAGATAGTTTATGAGGAAAGAATTGTCCAAATCTGTAGTTCAGTCCATTTCTCTAGGATTTTAGTCCACTCTAACATCTTCATCAAGTCCAACTGAAGCGTGAACCAAAAATCCGAACAGAAAAAAATTTGATTTTCATATTATATAAAGATATAACACCATTTCCTTATAACTTATTTAAGACAATTGACACACAGACAAATTAATATAATCCTTTTTCGTATTCAAATATTTCATCACAAAATACTATCTAGTTTGCTAATATTATTATCAATTTGAATAAAAATTGGTCCTGTGATGATACGGGGCCTAATTTAACCCTTAAAATTAGTTTACAAGGAAAGAATTATCCAAATTTATACAAGCAAATCGTCATTTCATTTCTCAATCATTGTGAGACTCTAATCTAGGGCTGTTCAAAACCGAACCGAAACGGATAACTCGAACCGAAAAAAAGTTATTGGTTTATCCATAATGGGTTATTGGTTTAGCGGTTTTGATAACGGTTTTGATTTTTTTTGTTATCGGGTTATCGGTTCTTAACGGTTTTAGGTTTTTTCTTAACGGGTTAACCGATAACCCGATAGTAAATTAAATAATTATATTTATACCATTTTGTATATAAAGTCCTTGACTTAGAGTTTGATTTCTACTTTTATTTCTGGTTGTCCCAAACTCTTGGTTATTCTACAATGTAAAAGTGTTTGCTTTTGAGAAAAATGTAACTTGTGAACTCATGTGCATGGTTCATTTGGTTTGTCACCTTGTTTTTAAGTGATTTACAATGTTTTTTTCTTGTGTCAAATCTTAATGGTTAAACCGATAACGATCAATAACCGATAAGTCAATATCTTAATGGTTCTATAACGGTTTAACATCTCTATAAACTGATAACCAATAAGTCAAACCGATAAACTTCAAAACCGAACCGAACCGACCGATACGCAGCCCTACTCTAATCTCTTCACCCATGTGGTCAAGTCCAATTGGAGCGTGCACCAAAAATTCAAACAAAAGCACTATAATAGACTTGGTTTTCATATCATATAAAGATATGACACCTGATCCTTATAACTTATTTAAGAGAATTGATAGACAAATAAATATGATCCTTTTTCGTATTCAAATATTTTATCACAAAATACTATCTAGTTTGCTTATATTATTATCAATTTGAATAAATATTTTTTTCATCCAACCAAACATCAAAAATTATTTTTAAAAATATACTGTAGTATATTTTAGAGAAAAAAAAGTACTATAGTGACCAATCTATATTTCAATTACTCTCCCACAATCCCCAAACATGATATCGGCATTTCGAAATACTCTTTTCTCTCATTACTTGTTAAACCCTAAACCCTTCTTCCCTCTTCTTCTCATTTCCACCCAAAATTTCTCCATTCCCAATTCCACCTTTGTCTCTTCGACTTCTTCACTCTGCAAAGCTCGTTCTCACTCTACATTTCTCTCTACTCTAATGGCGGGTGGTGATTTCCTCAATCCTTCGTCGGACAAACTGGAGAAACAGTTTGAAGACTTCCGCCATCATTTGGAGGAATCGGGGAATCTACGGGAGCGGATACGAGCTGTCGCGACTGAGATAGATTCAGTTACTCGGCTCATTTATGCTAGCCTTCTTCTCGTTCATCAGTCTCGCCCTGTTGCTGGTATTTCAAAAATCAAAATTAGTACTTTTTTTATGCGTTTTTGCAATGTTAGATGTAATTTTAGCTCTGAATAACCTTCACATTTTCAGAATTTCAATTTCATTATATTATTCACATCTTATTACATTATGTTTGTAGGTTGAGTTTTGAAATGTTTGTGCTGCATTTTATTTGCTTTTAGACTATTTGGGCCTATGTATGGATAAGATGCGTTTAGTTTGAGGTATATTTGTAGTATGGACATCAGGAGCAAGCGAATATTGAAATATTTATCTGAAAGTGTGTAAATGTTTTGGGAATTGTCTATTTTCACACTGATTGAGTGATGTTGTTGGTGAGGTGAGGGTATGAGGCACTTCACATTTGAAAGAATGCAAATCTCACACAATTTTAAAAATTCTGAACTCAAATCATTTGAAAGAGCTAAGATAAAATGTAATGGAAGATTAATTACTTCTATGATTACCTGCTTTGTAGCATGCTCATACATAGTTTGCAAAAATGTTAGCTTTTGGTTTCAGAATTCCCTCCATGCAAGTTCATACTTGAATAATAAGATAAATCAAATTATTTGAACCATTGGTTTTTCATCTGCAGTATCAGTTAACGAAGCCAAATTTTCTTTTAAAAGATTACGGTAATGTGACTTTTGAGAGAAGAGGAAAAATAACAACATAAACTAAGAAACACAAGTTGGTGGGTAATTGCAGTAAAGTGGCAGAATAATGGGGCCAAAGAATAGATGCACGGGGAGGGTGACTGAGCTTTGAGGACACTGATGGGGAAGGGAAAAGATTGAGGATAAAGGGTGATGCAAAAGAGAAGGTCATTCTTTGACTTACTTAAATAAGAGGGAGAATATGTCATATGCCATAACTATGATCCAAGCCCACATAATCACCCCATCATTGCTAATTCAATGTAGTTATAGATTCCCCCAAAAAAGAGGGAAAAAGGCTATCAAATGCGAGATTGCTCTTATCCGCATTCTTAGTTATCCAACTAACTATGAGTCTATGACCCCTAGTGCTGTACAGGGAAAAAAAGACCCCTTAACTCTAAAGCAGTACAGAACATCCATTCTTAAGATTGTAGGAATTAGAACTGAATCGATGAAAGGAAATGGTATTTCTCTTTACTTAGCATGGATAAAGCCAATCAATATGTAATATAGGTAAGTGCTTATAACAATATTCATACAGGTTTCATCATAAATTGTATCAGTAGTGAACAATTCAAAATATTACTTTCCCTGACTCATTGGGAATCAAACTGTATAGGAGTTCATAGAGATATAAATGATAGTTTCTTTAAAAAGAAAAAGTTCAAATTAGTAAGAATAAGAGAAAAGTATCTTCCCTGTGCCCCCCAGGGCTTTGGTCTAGTGGTAAGAGATCCCATGATGTTTGGGTTAGGTCCACATCATAGGCTTGAACCTGACTATGGACAAAATGTTTGGTATTTAAATGGAGAAGGATAGAGCGGAGGGCGCATTATTCATCGAGTTTCAAATTGTGCGCCATTGGCTCTCGGAGATTTCTCGGTTATTAAAAAACGAAAAAAAAGTACCTGCACTGTGATAGTCTATAATCTGCATCCACTCAAATCACTAACCAAAAGCTCTAGTCTTCAAAATCTTCTGTTAATAACTTCCAAAAATACAATTGACGATAATTGCTTTAGCTGATATATCGGGGAGATTTTACTAGGTCATGGAAAGGAAATTCAGAAAAGAAATGTCTAGACAACTTTTCTAAATTTCTTGTAGTTGTTATTATTAGCATAGATTTTCTTTTGACATGTGACATAGTGTAATATTGTTCTGTTCTCTATGCTGCAATAGAGGTTATCGAGAAGGCTAAGTCTCAGATTGGAGTGCTGAAGGAACTTTACAGTCAGCTTTCAGAAATTGTAAGTGAATGCCCTGGTCAGTATTACCGGTGAGTGATACTTGGAACTATTACCCTTTTTACTTGATTTCTCAATATTAGATTATTTTATTGTTTCCTTTCAGCCCTTGTAATTGTGCATTTTTTTGTGGATTAGGTATCATGGTGATTGGAAGAGTGAAACCCAAACCGTGGTCTCATTGCTTGCTTTTATGCATTGGTTAGAAACAGGGACTCTTGTTCTGCACAGTGAAGTTGAAGAGAAACTTGGGTGTAAGTTTTTCTCTGTTTATTATGTTTCCTTTTCCCAAGAAGTCCTTGGATATTTTCTAGGGCAAAAGGCGTTTGGTATTTTTTAGTATAAGGAAAAAGGACAAATATACCCCCGAACTATCGTAAATGGTATGCAGATACCCTCCGTCATACTTTTGGGACATTGGTGCCCCTGCCGTCCAAAAATTAGAGCATATTTGCCCTTCACTCTAACGGAAGACCAAATAGGGACACGTGGCACAATCCTACGGAGGGACCCGTTTGACCAATTAATTAGACCCAAAATTTAAAAACCCACCCGAAACCCTTTGACCCAAATTAAAACACCCATCTTCCTAAATCCATACAAATTGAACCTGCCGGGGCTAATGGTCTCTCTAAATCCTTCAAATCTTCTATGACCTTTGCACAACAAAAACATAACTTTCAAGGGCTACCATATAGTCTAGAGTAGCAAAACGGTTTTGATAATTCTTGAAAGTCTTGGGTCTTCATTTGTTGCAAGGCTTGAGTGAGAGAACACATTAGGATAATGCAAACGGAATTCATCATGCTGTTGTTACCATAAATTTCATTTCCCCTGCAACAATGTATATTCTTCCATGATCTACATATAATAGATAAACAGAAAGTCACACTCACACTAAAATAAGTCAAGATCCTAAACAACAACAATCAAAACGGGAAGAAAGAACAATGTTCACCTGAAAATTATTAGTAATTAAAAATCATAAAATAACAATAAGGATGGCCGGAGTTTGAACCCCTCTGGACAGATCTGAAAAGAAAAACGACGTGAAAGAGATTGCCGGAGTTGGAGCCACGCTGGTGGTTGCTGGTTGTTGGAAATTGCTGAAGCTTTGAGCTTCGCCGGAGTTGTTTGGTCGGAGCTTTGAGCTTGTTGGCTGGATATGGGTTTCGTTGTTGTTCAACTGAGCTTCGAGCTCACCGTTAATGGCTGCTTTACGGCGATATGGTGGCTTTTGGTTGGAATTTTGTTTGGTCGTTGCTTGCTGCTCGGCGTGAGGCGGAGGGGTATCGATGGTCACTGGTTTGGGGTCCAATTTTGGTTTCGTTTGCTGGAAAATGGAGGTTGGTTCAATGGTCAACTCCTGATGGCTAATGGTGAAATGGCTTTGGTTCGTGGAGGTTTTTCCGGCGGCGAGCTGGTTTGGAGCTGGGTGTTTTAATTTGGGTCAAAAGGTTTCGGGTGGGTTTAAAATAAAAATGGGTTGGTTTTTAAATTTTGGGTCTAATTAATTGGTCAAACGGGTCCCTCCGTAGGATTGTGCCAGGTGTCCCTATTTGGTCTTCCGTTAGAGTGAAGGGTAAATATGCTCTAATTTTTGGACGGCAGGGACACCAATGCCCCAAAAGTAAGACGGAGGGTATCTGCATACCATTTACGATAGTTTGGGGGTATATTTGTCCTTTTTCCCTTTAGTATAACATAATTATTTAATACTCTACACTAGTCACATCGGGTGCAGGCCTGCAGCATTTGTTTTTCTTGTGATGTTTAGCTGTTCTCCTCTTAGTTGCGTGGACTCTTCACTTTTGATGCCGCACCCGTGTCGGATTCTCCAAAAATACACTACTTTTGGCGAATCCGACACGCACCCATTGACATTTCTGAAGAGTCCGAGCAACATAGGTTCTCCTCATATTTGGAGTGCCAATCTTTCATTTGAATTGCCAATATTGTTTCTTTGTACCCCATGGCACTCTAAGGAAACTTCATATTTCTCATTATCTTTCCCTATCTTATAATTTACTTTCTTAAATGATATATCTTTGAACATTTAGAGTTAAATAGTGAATGTTTGATAAGGAAATTTCAAATTATCGTTGGAAGCAGGGATGATCAAATGCTCACTCACCCTTGCTGTAGTGCCTGGTGATGCTTCTCTTTGCACCTTCTACAGTTCTTGGACAATTATCACCTTTCTTTATGGGGATTGATTCAGAACTTCTATATTTGAATTCTCTGACAGCAAATGCTAATGAGGGATCCCCTTCTCAAAAAAAAAAAATGCTAATGAGGGATTGCCAACCTCTTAAAAGCAAAAGCCAATTGAAAACTGAAAGCAAAAATAATATATTAAATTGGCTGCTTCTGCAGAAAAATTCTCCCTTGCCTTTTGAGGTGAATAGACTCTTAGATATTCAAACTGAACATCATGTTGATTTGTTTAAAAAAAACATCATGTTTATTTCTATCAGTTTTGATCTGTGTGTTTAACTTTTGGTTGGATTAGAGAATATTTTAAGTTTTTAACTTTTCATACTTGTCTACTTTGTAGTGACACCAACAGAATTTGGACTTGATGTTGATGACTATCTTATTGGTGAGTGTCTCTAATTTTCCAGAAATATGTGGTATAAAACTTGCTCTTTTTCTTTTTTGATGGGTAAACTTCTTGTTATTCTGTTGGAAATGTTTCAAGGATAATTAAAAGCGTAGGAGATTATTTGGTTCTGTTGTTTTGAGGCTCTATCTACCACATGTTTAAGGAATTCATTATGCAATATGCAGCCATTGTTGTATTGTTTGATTCAAGTTTTTTTGGAGGTGCTAATACTTTTTTTTTGGCAGGTATTTGTTTCATGTCCAATGAGTTGGTAAGCACAAAAACTAGAACCCAGAATATATTTGATTTTCTGTTTTATATGACTAACTTAATCTTGGTCGCTCTGTCATGGTTTTGACTCAAAGCTCCGCTTGTGTGAAAATTAATGTATAGAGGAATATGCCTAAGGTTGTTTTCACGTATGCCTAAGGAATATGCCTAATGAGTACAGCATTTCTGGAAGTTGGTTTTGGCTAGCTGTGAATGTCATAATGCTATTGATGTGCAAAATTTTCAAGCAATGGATTCTTAGCCAAACTAATTAGAAAGAGCTATTGACAAAATCTGTTATTTGATTGATGAATCATGTGGTAATGGTGTTGCAGCCTAGATATGTGGTGAACCAAGTGACAGCTGGGGATTATGATTGCCCACGGAAGGTTTTGAAGTTCTTGACAGATCTTCATGCAGCATTTCGCATGCTTAATCTCAGAAATGATTTCTTGCGCAAAAAGTTTGATGGTGAGCTTGCAATTCCATATAAATTAGATTGTCCTTCTTCTCCTTGATTTATAGATAAGATCCTTATAAATTGCATATTTAGATCACTAAGATTTCAAAGTATCTTCAGTTAAAATTTGCTCTTGTAACGTGTGAAATGAAACACGAAGGAAAATATTATTAAATCTGAAACAATAAAATCTAGTCTTGTTTGAGCAATAACATATGTACGCAGACCTTAACACCGCCCCCCCCCCCCCCAAACCCACCCACCCACCTTGGAGGTAGAGAAGCTGTTTCCTATAGATCCTCAGCTCGATGTAGGGTAACTTTGTGGTTTAAATCAAAACTGGAGGACTTGACGAGAGAATTAAAATATAAGTACTGCCGAATATCAGACAAATTGTCCAACATGCATAAATTGTGTATATTTTTTACCTACCAAAGAAAGAGGTAAAAGAAATGCATTATTTTCCAAAAGCAGTCAGTCTAACTTTTCCAGCTTGAGCAATAAACTAATTTTCATATGGACATAAGGTGAATTTTTGACTGTTTCACTAAAGAGGGTAATTAGTAAATAGCATTGAAGCTAGACTGATCATCTTCACCTCACAAAAAAGTATCTTCCACAATAAAGCAGTGCGTGAATGCATGTTAGAACTAGGCCTGATCAATCCAGAATTTTAGGTTGCTGCCCTTGATCATATGACAGAATGTGCTTTGTTCTTTTTTTTTTCCTGGCTGAAGGACCACTGAATTCTCCCACCTTTCTTCGACTCTATGTAAGGCAAGAAGTTACCTAATATGCACATTAACTATTTATCTTTAAGAAGGGTGCATTCATTCTCTATGCAAGTATTCATAACTTGTATTTTTCCTTTTTCTCTAGGTTTTCCCTTTAGATTAAATTTTCTTGGATGTTATGATTTTGAATCAAAATGGGTTCTTGGTTTTAGTGCTTCTTCTATTTGACTTTGTGAATCATGTTTTTTCTATGAAGTTGAAGTCTGTTGTTTTGTGCAGGAATGAAATATGACCTGAGGAAAGTTGAAGAAGTATTTTATGATGTAAAAATCAGAGGCTTGGCTGCTAATGGAGACTCAACTGGAGAAAAACAGGCACAAGGACAGTCTTGAATATCTATCTGTGCACTGACATTTAAAATAGTATTTTGTCTTTGCTTTTGTGTATGTTCAAGGATGGGGAGTAGCTCTGGTCCAGTTTTAGTTTCTCCTGTAATGCCACAATGCAGGTTTTGCTGATACTGTCAATGAAACAGGAAAGAGTTGAACTCTATGCTATTCACTTTTGCCAGTGTGATAATTGTAAATTTCATCCCCAAAAAAAGGTTTTTTAATCTCTTGTCAAAATTATAATATTGTGGAAGAAAATAGTTTAGTATTGGAAGATATTGTGGGCTGGGTGCCAGATAAGAAAATACACGTGCAATGCAAAAGTGTACAGGGTCTGTCTAATCAAATCATTGCTAGAAGTTAGCCCTCTTTGCAATATAATGTTGTGATCTCCTCCCCGTGGGCTTTTGGTGGTAGGTCCCTAACGTCATGTGCTCTACATCCCTACTTAATCAATGTTTCAATTCTTGTCAGGAATTCCCAACGTTCGAGGATAAAGCGCTCTATAACAAAGGCGATTTGGTACTCAGGTTGACTTGAATTCGAAATCTTTGGTTAAGGATAAATGAGTACTTATTACTTCATTAGAACCCTTCTTGGTGGTTGGTTTTGAACTTTTGATCTTGCTTGTCCTATATGACAAAACATCGAGTTAAACAAGTTTGTCATTTGACCTTGAAGGTTTATGCATGAAATAAACGTGGTTTAAAAGTTCAAAGACCATTCATTTTCTAGGTCTAGTAATTATGAAAAGTAAGGCAAGAGTTTCTAATTGTCAGACCTCACCATTTAGTCTTTAGTCCAATAATATGTCATGCGATAAGAAGGTCATGATTCGAGCAACGGAAAAAGTCTTATGTAGAAATGCAAGATAAAGTTGCGTATAATATACCGTTGTGGCTTAATCCTTTCTTAAATCTCGTGCATAGTGAGAGTTTAATGCACCAGACTGCTCTTTTTACATGTGATCATTCTGGTACTACTTCAACTTGTATAAAGAAAAATAAACGAGTGTTCAACTAAGGAGGTTTTTTTTTCCCAAAAGAACATTATGGAATAGTCTAGAAAATAATTGTTTGGGAATACAAAACATGGAATTTCGAAGAAACTTCCTTAATGTAACATTCAAGGTTTCCTTGATTAAGACATCACATTTTTGTGATATGTTGTAAGAATATTATGCCTGTAGGTAGCAAGACAGACACCATGCTAATATTAATCATTTCATTATTTTTGTAATACATGACCAATATTCTTTCCTTGATATAATGCTTGCAAAAACAAAGATCAAGCTCCCCTTTGTTATTCTTTTTTTGGCGATGTAATACTCCCTCCGTCCACTATTATTTGTCAGGTATACTAAAAGTAGTTGTCCAAAATTAATTGTCAATTTAAATAATCAAGAAATAATTAGTCACTTTTTTCCAATTCTGCCCTTAATAATTTTAACTACTGGTTTCAAAAAGTATTGGTCATTTTAAAGTTACAAGACTACTTTAATGTGAAAAAAATTATTTTTACGGTTTTCAAAAAGTACAAACTATTTTAATAATAATTGATAGTAGGGTTATATTAGTCAAATTGCACCTTATATTAAATTTTTCTTAAGGGTTATGCATGATCTTATCATGACAAACAATAGTGAACGGAGGGAGTACCCTCCTATTTTATGTACTTAAACTTGTCCTTCGGAAACAACTTCTCTACCTCTATAAGGTAGGAATACAATTTGCAAGTGGCATAGCCACATATAACTCAGGATGGTCAATCAGATACCCTTCGGCAAATACTTATATTATGTATATAGAAAATTGTATGTAGTATATAGGAAGCTGCAGGTACATCCACTTATGAGGTGCTTTTTGCCTTTGGATAAATGCAAAAATACTGCAGCCTTACATTGCCAGAAAAAGTTCCCCAATATTCACACTTACCAAGAAAATAAAGTCCTAAATTATGCATATTTTATTTCATTTTTCTTTTAGTTCGTTTAAAAAAAAAAAATCACATTATTATAAATTTTATAATTGTCAGTCAAACAAATATCTAAAAATTGTTTTAGACTATAAATTTCAAAAAAATTTCTTTCTTTCTTAAATATCGTGTCAAATTAAATGGTAACACCTAAAATGAAATGGAAGGAGTGTATGTCTTTTTTTAAGAAGTGTTGGAAAAAATGAGGTGCCTTTACCACTGTACGGCAGAAGGCACTTTGAGTGCATAATGGGTTGTTGTATGCAAAATTAAAGATGAAAGGATAAACACACTAGCATAAAAATAATATACATGCTAAATAAAAAATTACTTAGTGTAGAAACTTAAAAGATCAAATGATAATTATAAAAGATTGGTTCAATCTTTATCTTTTCAACATGGAATTTGCTAATGTCACCACCACTCAGCTAATTATAATCTAGTGCTCTAATTAATTGGATTATTATTATTAATCATCCTTCCAATACAATTAGCCTTGTTATCGAGTTTGCGGTTCGGTTAAGTCAATTCAAAAAAACTCTTAACATGCTGTAATATGATCAAGTTTTGTTTTTTTCTTCTCACCCTACTCCACTTCATTCTTCAGGAGAATCAATAATGTTTCCACTTATATTTTAACGTAATTTGAACCTTCAATCTACTGATTAATGATAAAAGTGTTCAATCACTTCAGGCTATTAAAAATATTCCTAATACCTTATGTATGGAATGGAATATCGGTGATGAACGAGAGCTCTGAGCTCCTTATAAATCTTGGACAAACTTTCTTTTTTTGAGCTAATTTTTGGGAGTGTAAATTAGACTCGAAATCTAATTTTGCATGATCTCAGAATCATGCCTGATCCGGTGATGTGAGGCCCCAGAGGAGTTACTCACCAGACCAATTGAAGGGGGTCAAGGATACCTCCGGTCCAAGAAAAATTGCAGGGTTGAAAATACTATAGATCGATGAGTGTGCTTCAGCCTAGACAATGAAATCCTGAATTAAGAATATATGGTGTGAGGGGTGGAGGTGGTGATGAATTAATGGAATACCATCATATATGGACGGACGAGAATCCTAGGCTCGTTACGAGGGTTGATCAATCATTTTCCTTTAATCTAACTTTTGGGATGTGAATGAGTTAGATTCAAGAGATAATTTGCTAATAAACTTATTTTCTTTAATCAATTTCTAATATGAAATTTTATTCACACATTTAATATTACCTGACATCTTTTTCTAGTCAATTGTTTTTATCAAGGTGAAATTATAGAGGAACATGACTGAATTCTAGATTTCAAGCCCCCACTTCCCACTCCTCTAATTATTATTTTTAATTACTTATGAGTTGTGACAACAATTATATAAGTGTGGAGATGGGCAATGCACTTTTCCCAAGAAACTGATCTCATGATTTCATCTTTCATATCTTATCAACTTTGTTTTTCCATCTGTGGGGTCTAAAATTAAATTTTCAGCACATCACTAATATATATATATAAAAAATAGCCTATCAGAAAATAAAGATGAAAAAAAAAACCTAGTGCAATTTTTTGATAATTTACAAAATGCACATTATTCTTTATTCATCAAAAATGTCTGTTCGTACATTATCGTATCTAGAAGTACATGACTACGTACTGTTAAAGGACCACCTACGGTTAGGGGTAGTTTGGTCAACATATGAATTACTCTCGAAAAACAAAAAATAACAAGTAATCTGAAACAAATATAGTAATCAATTTATTCTTTTAAAAAATAATGTTTCTTTATTAATGACATGCAAAATAACAAATATGACAAGTAAAATGAATCGAGAATGAATATAAGGTGAATACGTATCATCAAAGGATTGCATATAGTTATGCAGAGATTAGTTATTTTTCTTGTACAACTAACTAGACAATGCAAAACTTATAATGAAGATGTTTATTTATCTTTTCTCATTCTCAAACAAGCATCGTAATATCGATCAATGTGTTATTTTATGGTGGAGTTATTTTTTTCCAACCCCTCATAATATCAATCACACATGCTTTGCCTCTCTCAATTACTCAACAGTATGTTGACCTTTTAGTGATCCCAAAAACATTGGCTCTTGTATATATAAAATTATATATACACACACACATATCTCACTTCCATACAAACACCATTCTATCCTCTTCTTCTATACTCTCTTTACAAAAACAAGTATATATTATCAAAATGATGGATGGAAAATTTGTCAAGGCATGCCAAAAGATGGGCACCAAAGTCATAACTTGTGCAACAAATTGTGACAAATGTTGTAAGTGGACAAAATGGCCATTTGTGCAAGAAGATAATAATATCCCTAGAGATGTTCCAAAGGGTCACTTGGTGGTGTATGTAGGAAAATACCAAAAGAGGTTTGTAATCAAAATTACTTTGCTCAAGCATCCACTATTCAAAGCATTGTTAGATCAAGCACAAGAAGAAATTTATGATTATACTCATGTTGAGTCAAAATTATGGATCCCTTGTGATGAAAACATATTTGTAAGTGTTATAAGATGTGCCACATCTCCAAAAAATAGACGTATCTCTATATGTTTTTGATGTTGAAATTATATATATAGCTTGTGATTAAATTTCATTAATTCATGATGTTCAACTCATAGATAGAATGTTGACATCTATTAAGTCTATTTTATATCATATCGTATGTATATTCGTTGCCTATGTATCTTAAGAGCATTACTTCCTAAGGCAAGAAATTAAAGCCGGTAAATTCATTTAGAATTGTGTCAAATTAGGCTTTGCGTCTAAGTCACGCCGCCAAAAGCTGCTCGAAGGGAGGAGGACTGTCTAAGCCTTATAACAAACCCAAAATGTCATTCATTTACTAATGTGGGACATTTCATTCATCACCCCTCGTGTCTGGATCCGAATATTCTCTACCAAAGATTTCACTGTCTGGTCCAGTACGTGCACATTCATATCGAGCAAGGGGCTATGATACTATGTAAAATTAGGTCTTGGGCATAACTCATACCCCAAAAGCTTAGCTCAAATGGAGAAAGATTGCTCAAGCCTTATCACGAGTCAAGGATTCCATTCATTCACTACTGATGTAGGACATTCTATTCATCAAGTCACTCAGTGGCGTATGTTTCATTTTGTGAAGTAATATCAATGTATTATCACAATTTTTAACTTGTATGCATGTGTTCAATCTATGTCGTCACATCTAGTGCGAATTGATGCTTATTTTGCGTTAATTTAAGCAACATGGACGGCTCAATTAATTTGATTGGCTAAAACCAAATTTTAATTAAGCCTTAAATTCTTTCTTGTAAGGCTTAAGCCTTCATATTTGAAGCCTAGATTTCTTATTTCGTGGGATTACACTAGATATGTTATTGTTTCATCTGAGATCTACAAACCATTCACTTAAGTACTTTTCATTTCAACACAACATCCGAAGTAAAATAATAGTGTAATGTTTTCAAAAGGAGCGGTACAAACTAATATATAACAATGTTAAATTATAATCGAAAACATGTTATACAATATGAAAGAGCATCTATAAGACTTTAATTTGAGTATGCAAGAGATAAGTGACACATCCTAAAAAAAACATGAAAACAAGAACATAGCAGTCGCCACAAACTGATCACTGTGGTTGGGTCATCATTACATGAGAAAAAATAAATTCGAAAAACCGCCTTGAACGAAGATCAATGTTATCACAAGAAGGATTTCACCTATAAAACGTGATGGTCGTTATATAGGGTATAAGAAGAAGAAAAAAAACATAGAGGGCACGAAAAAGTGAGTTAAAAAGAAAATTTTATTTAGTTGAAGAAAGTTGTTCTTTTGGCGTAACTTGTTTATTGAGTTATATAGTGTTGTTAAGTTGGTGTATCCTTCATCTTTCATGTATTTGAAAGATTAGAATGAGATGTATTTAGGTTGCATATGATTTGAAAACTAAAACTTAGGCAAATGTTAAGATGAGGGCTTCAGATGCAGTATCACTTCAAAGCCTACTCAAAATATGATTTGAAACACAAATGTTCAAAACCAGGGGTCGGGTTTGTATCCTTTTGTCAAATAGAGACCAAAAGAAGCTTCTATTTATAGGCGTTGGAGGCATCTAGCTACCTCTTTTCCATGATATAAAAACAAAGGGCAGTAAATGAAACAAACTACCATAACACACTTTCTTATTACGAATGAAAACTATAGAACCATCGTAATTGCAATAAAACACAATTACAATAGAATGTTATTCTCAAATGATGGAGAAAAAACGTAATTAAATCCCTTACAATATATTAGATGAGAATTGTGATATGCATATACCATTAGCAACTGGCATAACTCAATCAATCAAAAATACTAAAAGAACCAGAAAATATTTCTGATTAACTGGAGTAAGAAAATGGCAAACCCACAAGAGGGAAATCCCTCATTCAAAAATTGGGCTTCTCGGGGTATGTGCAACCAGGCCTTTGGATGATGACATTTGATGCATAACATCCTGCTTTTACACAATCTGCAATAGGTTTTTCTTGGACCAATTGTGCAAGGAATCCTCCAACAAATGCATCCCCTACAAAAGTTTAAACACAAATTATGAAATTTCTTGATTTGTTTACCAAGCAAACGCACTATAGAACAGGGTGTGTACATGATAAAGCATTAATGCATTTCATGCATCACGGGACACAATTCAACCAAGTCATGCTAGTTGATTTTACTATAGCGGAAGAAATATATTACCTAGAAGGTAACAAGAGGCAGTTAGGAAGTGTTATATTTTATAAATTTTGTGATTAACTATAAGAATTGGTACAACACTTCACATTTCCAAAAAACTTGTAAAACTTTATGAAAGTAGGTGCAAAAACATCTCTTCTTCTCTTTTTAGTCAATGAGAAGTCCGCAAATTTAGGATTCTGGTTCCTACCCACTTTATCGTCTGAATTTTCTAGATAAAAAACTTGGAGCTTGTTAAATGCGTTACTGGTTGCAGTTTTATCAGTACAGAGGCAAATATGACAGAATATCAAAGCAATGGTTAATTTCTTGTATGGTCACTTGAATATTTTCCACAATAACAAATTAAGTCATCAAACTATCTTGTGACATTGAAGTAACTAAACTTAACCCACAATAATAGTAAAGTCACAAGACTACTTTTCGTTTACATTATTAATAAAGTCACAAAACTTATCAACCATAGCTGTATAGTCACCTTGATGGTTAGGTTGGGACGTTATAGTGGGTTACTGTTATAGTAATAGTGAGAAAAGTTCAGTTACTTAATGTAGCAAAACATACAGCTTTGTATCTTATAGTGTATTCAATTTAGTTACTTTATTGTCGCCAAAAACAGTCTTGTGACTTAATTGTTATAATGAAATAAAGTTCAATGACTACGTGAAATTAACCCAAAAGCAACACTAATATAAACCACATACCAGCACCATTGGTGTCGACAAGTTTCTCTTTTGGCAATAGAATTACTGGGAACTGCTTCACCTTCCCATCCTCAGCCACAACAACTGGATCAGCACCCTGGGTAATGACAGTGATTCTCTTGCGTGTTCCTGATGCCTTTGGCCATTGGGAGATCTTCAAAGCTATTTCTTCAACATTATCAGTCTGGTCATTACAGCATAAGTTAGCTATACAACACAAACCCAAATAACTATGAGAATGTTGTAGTTAGTCATGCATTACCTCCCAGCCATGAACTCTAGAGAAGGTTCTTGCTTCTGTCTCATTACCAAAGACAAAGTCCATATACCTGAAAACAAGAGATGCAAGTCCTAATCAGTATCTTCTACAGTCAAGTAACCTTAAATAGGTGGGACATTGGTCTTACGGCAGGACTTTCTCTTGCTGATCCTTGAAGAACTCACAGATAAATGGTGCTGAAAGGTTCATTGAGAAAACCTGCAGCAATTAGGAAATTATATGATCGTTCATTTTAACACTACAAAAAGCGGTCAAACACAAACAATGTCAACAGTCAGACCTTGTTCTTAGCAGCTGCATGTTCAGCAACCAGCTGAATAGATTCTGGAGAAACAGTGAGAAAGAATCCAGCGATGTAATAATACTTGGCCTTCTCCACTGTATACACATAAAAAATAGTTTAACATGAAAATTTCGGATTTGCGTGGAAAAAAAAGAACAGGAGTAAGGATTCCTACCCAAAGCCCAGTTCTCTGGGCGTTTCAAATGGTCAACCTTGTAGCAGTTTGCAGCTGATAAGTTTGCAACCAGCGACCTGGAAAATTTTGTTTCCAAACATCATTTCATAAGAAGCATATGAAATCTTGAGAAAGATGAGTTTATCATGTTTTAAACGTTTTCTAATTGAAATTTTTTCTTCTTCACCCTCCTCATAAGCTAAGAGATTAATTGTAAGACAAAAAGGAGGTAAAACGAAAAGCAAATTGCTCCAGACTAACCTTTCGCCGTCAAGCACACAGACAGCACAAGTACCCGTTGGACTCTCATCCTCATAGTAGTGAACCTAAATACACCCATGTGTAAAGATCATAGAAATTAAAGTCTCTCTTTACCATGTTATCACTCCAAATGATAGCAAGACCAGGGCAAAACGATGAGTTGATAAATCTGAAAGTATTAATACTAAACCCATGCCCCCACCCCGGGAAAAAGAAGAAAAGAAAAAAGCATACAAGGAGAAGAGAGACCAGGAACTTACATTAACACCAGCATCTTGCGCATTTTTCTTCATCTCCTCCCCAAACTTGTCCTTCCCGATAGAGCCCATGTAACTTGTTGCACCTGGAATTTGAAGCATCCACTGCAAATGAAAATGAAAAGTTATTCTGCTGGACTAAATAGGCCATGTAAGATTGCAAGAACCAAGGGAAAACAAAATGACAACACACCTGAGCTACTCTGATTGAATTTTGAGTTGCACCTGCAATTCAGAATTGTAAAGACAACGTGTTTAGTGTGTCCTGCTATCTTCAATGCAAAATATCATTCAATACAGATGTTGTTAAGCAAGGATCAAGTGATGGCAGTTTACCTCCAGCAATGAAGTCAACATTATACTTGGATGTCATTTCTTCATACCTAGGATATAAAATTATTTATCAGCACTTTGAATTAACAAAGCATATTCCTTGTTAAGGCACAGGACCCAACTAATTCTTCAGCACAATAAGTTCTAGTGACTACTCTGTTCATGTTTGTACTCCAAACATACAACTATTCAGCAAGCAAAGACTTCACCTTTAATATCAGAAAAGTAATAGGTCCGTCATTAAAAGAAACAATTCATACTGACCAGGAACAACATTAACTCTAACCAGAAAAATATCTGTACAAGACTACAAGTAATCTTTTGAATGAGTGTATTGTAACCAGGCATGCACTTATGAAAGCATTAAGCCTACACATAGAAGAAATATACTGATTTCTTGGACAATGCATTTGTGATTTCACATGTGAAGTTAATTGGTTTATGACAAGTCATATTCAAAAGTTGTGATGATAGGGTAATTTAAAGTGAATCGTCAAGAAACCATGGCACCTAGCTTCCCACAATAACATGGTGTGTACAATTTGTATCTGCATATTTGATAATAATGTGAGGTGATACTATCTATAACTTCCAAATTGACTAGAGATTTTATTAGAAATAAAATGAGAACAGATCGATTCAAAATAGGATTTTTAAGCCACTTTGTATTATTTTTAGCTTGTATTCTACATGGCGTTAAAAAATTATTCAACACGGATAAGCACAGAGGCAACCCATTAATTATTTTACACATGAAATCAGAAACTGCAAGAAATATTATTTCAACAAATAATTTTGAATAAAATCTTCATTGCCCGAATCAAATTGCAAATCATTCTTATCCATAAGTACATTATTAATGACTCTGAAACACGGTATATTCCACATATCCTACACACGGTCACTTATTATTCCCCAATATAGTTCTCTTTTTTTCCCTATTAGAAAGGAACTAGACCTGTTCTCTAGTGTTTTACACAGCACATAAATAACTAGCACAATCAACAGCAAGCTATGCCTACAATGGTACCCAAATGACAGTCAGGAAATGAACCAATTCCGCAACTCACTACCTCTGAACCCCAATCAGCTGAATTATCACTCATATGTACGTGTGAGCATCAATCCAACGATAAATAAACAAATTACAGAGGCAAACTTATCAAAAGGAACGAAAAAAAACTAATTAGTACAAACACAAAAATACAATCTCCTTTCGTAAGCTATAAAATGTGGATAAACACATCGAGCTAAAATGAAAAACAACACTGTAACTTACATAGGCAAGTGCTTATCCTCAGCAAGAATAGCATTGTTCATCTTGATGTCATACCTGAGATTATTTTTTAAAAAAAAAAAAACGTATCATTCAAATAAGAACATGATTTTACATCCAAATCCAGGTAAAACTAATGAATTTCAAAAGCTATTATACAACTTTACTCTAAAACTAAAAACTAAAAACAATGTATAATACGACGAATACTGAAGATTCAAATTCAAAATGCAACAATAAGTGTAAAGAATGAAAATAAACATCGAGAATTCACCAGATCTGTGAAATCAAACTACACAGCACAAAACTAAACAATTTAGATTAGCTAAAAATGCGGGGAAAAAAATTACTTACTTGTTTAGGAAATCTTGATCGATAACAGCTGAGATATCGAGCAATGGATTGCCCATACCTAAGAGAATTCCTTCATACTCCATTTTTTATATGATATTTCTGCGTTTTTGGAGTTCGTAGCTATGGAGTTTGCTTCAGATCTCAAATTAGATGCAATTTGGGCTTTAGGTATGTGTACTCTTTATATAAAGCAGCGGAGTCGGGTGTTGGTGAAAATAGTGGGTAAATGATAGTGACACCATTTATTTTATTGTGAAATTTTAATATATTTATATTTAATTCTAAATAAATACACACATTAGTGCTAATAAATTGGTTAATAACTTGCCGAATAATAATTAATAATATTCAAACATACATATTTTTATATTTATTATTAAATGTTCCATCTTATCACCGGAACTTACATAAATCTCACTAGTTTAGAATTATTTACTTAGATATATGTATCTCGAGATACGTGGGGTCAAAATTAGGTGTAAATTATTCTACATACATTGTATCCAAGTGGACTCACATTGTAACAAATCTCAATCGTCTCTCCCCATCTCGATCTCCACTCTTTTATATATGCAAAGCACACCAGACACATATATGATAAAGTGATTGACATGTATATAAAATATATAACAAATCTAGCTCGTCTCTTTTCCTATTTTAGTGTATCGGTAGAAAAAATATATGTATCTAAGTGTATCTTCCTTAATATATGGTAAAAAAAACTCTTAATTAATGATAAAATACGTAATATTTTAAAAATATATGTAGTAATAGTATATATGATAGTAAAATATGTCTAATTATATAATTTCTCCTTTTATTATTTGTGAAGCAATCATAATCACATAAATATAAATTTTGTTATTATTCTTGAATTTTGCATTCAATCAAATATCATTGTTACTATTATTAAATAGTCATTTCCTACTTTTTTTTATGAATAAATAATAGTAATAATAAAAACATATGCCCACTGACATTTGCGAATATTAGACTTATGTACGAATAAAGTTACTCAATTGAAAAAGATGTAACTAATTGATCATTTTATCATTAGATCAAATTGTATAAGTAAAGATAATAAATTTGATTAAGTTCGGTCAAATTACACTAAAATAATGAAAAATTGTTAATAGAGAAAACTTAAATTCATGATTTTATTAAGTAATTGATATAGTTCTATTTTAATACTATTATTTTGGAAATTAAAATAAAAGGACCTAACCCAACGTGACATTAGGCTTTTCACATCTCGAAGTTCAATATTGGTAGGTTCTACTTCATTTTAGTGGGGTCCTTTCACCAACCTTTAAAAAAAAACACAGACATAAATATGTCATTTAATTTGATCTCAATTGATATTTATATGCTTCAACTTTGAATGTGTCAGAGTATATAGGTAAACATGTATACAATTGAACAAGTAGACACATATGTTCTATCTGACATAATACAAATCAGTTCAAGCATATCTCACGTAAATTGCCAGGTAAAACGCATATGTCTACTTATTTAACTTTATACAATTTTAAGTGTTTATTTGTACTTTATGAATATCCAAAGTTAAAGGACATAGATGACAACTAAAATCAAATAAAGAATACACTTATGTATTTGCTAAAAAAATTATATAGAAAAAGATCAAAAATATCCTATACTACTGAAAATAGTTTAAATATATCCCTGGTTATTCAAGAAGTTTGAGATTTATAGCTTCTAAGCATTGGGGGATCCACAATTTCCATTAAGGGGTTCGAGAAAAAAAAGAATAGTGCCTAAGATTTGATCTTGGAAGTCTACATATATGTACAACGCATATAAACTAAACTACCTATAAATCTATCATAATATTTAAAATTTTGAAATTAGTTAAAGTTATATCTATTAAATCTTTATTTATTTGTAATAGGTAAGAACTTCTAATATTTAGTAATTTAGAATTTAATAAAATTTTATTTCTTAAATCTTTTCTTCTTTGAACTATATTAGAAGTACTAATAACATTTAAAATTTTAAAATCAATATTTTTACCTTATATAAATCTTACTTAAATTATGATAAACAAACTAAATAAATAAAAGAATATAAAATATTAGAAAAAAGAGGTTCACATTAACTTTTTTATTTTCATAAATGAATTTTTGTTATTTTTTAAATTTTTTTTTTTTTAAATATAATTTTATTGATTGATGTGAGACATGTACAAAGCACGCACACTAAACTGGTTTTACCTAAAAGTGATTGCCTTACCTTTATATAACCGGAAAGAGTTATAAATTTGAAAAACATTTTAACTGAAATTCAATCCACCAAATAACTCAGTCATGATTTATTGAAAGAGGAAAAAAATTAAGAGGAAAATATTGACTACACTCCAATTCTAAGCTTTATGTTACTCTTTCAAAGTGACATTTCAATTATATTGATTGAGATGGAAACTTTGCGCACAATTCTATTACTATTAATGAGTGGCTTCACGATTTTCCTTGGGCACATGCATCCCACGTAATTCAATTTTATGGCTCTCCATTACCTATATATGACTATAGAGTATTAGTTTAAATTTAATTCGACCATCAATTTGTCTTGAGATGGATATAATTCTCTCTTTCATAATTCAAAAATACCTGATAGGGAATACGATAACAAGATAGGGAATTGAACCATCAGCTACAAGATGAAAGTTCAGATAGTGAATGAACCACGATATTAAACTTCTCAATGTTTTTATAAGAGAATCACATTTTCTGCTAGAGTTGAAAAAATGATTTTTATATGACTAAATTACAAGACCCTCACAATAGGATAAAAAAAATACAAGGAACAGAACATTTAAGCACAAGGTCACTTTTCTTTTATTTTCATTGAAAAAAAAAAAAAAGGGACTTATAATATATAGCTACAAACCAACATATTCAAGGGAGTTCATATTTAGTTTTAACTCCAAAAGTAAATGTAAAAAATAATTGAAAAATAGCAAAGTAATTGACATAGTAAAAACCTGTTGCTTCACTTCTAACAGATTGGAAGTGGAGCACCATTCCATTCCTTAAGGCATTCTAACAATGAATCAATGATTTGTCCATTGCACATTGCTGTGAACACCTTGTCACACTCTTCACCTGGTGATCTTACTCTTTCTCCTGTCAACAATTCCGTCCCGAGCTCCTCCCTAACAAACTTGTAGAGCGGGTATGATCTGCATTCGTTGATCCTGTTTGCAATCACAGGGTTTCCACTTTCCACCGCAACTCTGGCACTCTCGACTTCTTTAGGTAAAACAGACTTCAACTCTTCTTCAAAAGCTACAATCTTTTGAAAGATTGAGCTGCTTGCGTTCTTCTCATTTTCACCGTTTTGCAAGGCGTGGTCTACGAGGACTTGTCTCAGTTTCTGCATCAGTGGGTAGTTAGCACTGCAGGGGTCATCAGCATAGGCGAAGAGGTATTCCCTGTCCACAATGCGGAGCAAGTCTTTCTCGCAGAATCTTGATGGATGAAGTTCTCCGTTGGCACCCATTGTCAAGGTCCTCTTAGCTACTTGGCTCACCGTGTTCTTGACAGCATTTCTCAAATTCTCTTCCAAATGCCTCAAGTCTATAGCTTGGCAAAGTGCCACTAGGTATGTGGATGACATTAGCTTCAAGATGTCCACTGCTTCAGCTGTTTTTCTTGCTGAGATTAAACCCAAGGAGTTCACATCTTGGTTGTGTTGCTCTGCGCTTTGTACGTGGTTAGTCACTGGATTTGCCAAGAATTGAAGCTCCGAACAGTATGAAGCCATAGCAATCTCAGATCCCTTGAAACCGTAGTCCAAGCTTGGATTCCTACCTGCAGTCAGATTAGATGGCAGCCCATTGTTGTAGTAATCGTTGACAAGCTCGGAGAATTGTGCAAACATCAATTTCCCTATTGATGCAAGGGCTAATCTAGCATTGTCCATAGAGACACCAATTGGAGTGCCCTGGAAATTGCCACCATGTAAAGCCTTGTTTCTTGAAACATCGATCAAGGGGTTGTCGTTCACTGAATTAATCTCCCTCTCGATCATCTTGGTTGCAGAACGAATAACTTCAATCTGAGGGCCAAGCCATTGTGGTGACGTTCTAAGAGCATAACGATCTTGCTTTGGTTTCTGCAAAGGATCCATTTCGTGGAGCTTCTGAGCTGCCTTCACATAAGCACTCCCATCCAAAATGTGTTCCATGATTGCAGCAGCCTCAATTTGTCCAGGATGATGCTTCAATTTATGCGTCAAATGATCAGTGAACTCGGGCTTTCCATTCATCACCTCAGCAAAAATAGCCGAGAGAACTTCAGAAAACACCGCGAGCACATTAGCATCAAACAACACAATCGAAGCCAAACCAGAACCAACAGCAGTACCATTCACAAGAGCAAGTCCTTCCTTAGGCTGCAGCTCAAAAAAACCACCATTAACTCCAGCAACACGGAACGCTTCCTCAGCATTCAACGTCTCACCATTAGGTCCAACAGCCTTGGAATTAGGCCTGCCAGTGAGCAATCCAGCAATGTAGGACAAGGGAACAAGATCACCCGACGCAGTGATTGTGCCACGAAGAGGCAAACATGGAGTGACATTGTGGTTAATCAACTTAGTGATAGCTTCCAAGATTTCAAATCTGATGCCAGAGTACCCCTGAAGGAGAGTATTGATCCTAACAAGCATGGCTGCCCTTGTGCTTGATTGTGGCAATGAGTGACATGACTCAGTACCATTACCAAAAACTCCAGCATTCAAGAATCTGCCAAAACCAATTACATCAAAAATCAGATATGCCCCACCACAACATGTCATATGTGATTGGAATTATTAAACTTTTTTTCATAGTAAAAAGAGGGGGAATGGGCCTTATGTCAGAATTCTGTAGGAATAATTAAGAAAACACTTGAAAAATGTGATAGTCATTATTATGCTCATCAAGAATAATGTGATTAGAGCCATTATTACTCTTTTTTTAAATGACAAAGTGACCTATTTCCCAAAAAGAGAAAAAAAAATGCTGGAATTTGTCATTTATGAAGTAAAAAAATCTAATGTAAGAAGGAGCACATGGCACAACACTGAAACTCACCAAAAATATAGCAAAAAATGAACTATTTACATGTGCCCACAAAATTATACCTCACACTTTTCCCTTTATAGAAAAAAAAAATCTCACCTAAATTTTTCTATGGCTACAAAAATTTATTTTTTTAGTCTCACATAGTTTTCATTTCCATTTTGTTGACCACTAAATAACACCTTAGATGAGAACACTTATTTCTTACCCTACATAAAAGTCCACCAACATATTTTCTTTAATTTACACTAAATATTTTCTTCCTAAAAAATATTCAGGCAGCTACTATTTTCTTAAAAAGACAAACTTTTAACAAAAAAAATAGTGAATTAATGATCTTTTCTTCCTACTGTACATAAACTATAGATTCCTACTGACAAAGTTCATATAAACAGGATCTCCAAAATAAAGACAGTTTAAATATAAATCTCACCAATCCTAATAGGCTAATAAAACATTTCATCACTTTAATTTCAATTTTTCGCGTTATTACCACAAGATTAAAAACACTTTAGTACCTTCAACAATATCTTTAGCTCAAGATCACAAATATAAGTCTTTCTTTATTCTCTTAAACTCTATATCAAGTCAGACCAGATAAACAAATTGAAACGAATGAATTATAGTAATATTTATATGATTATAGAACTTTGCAAAATTTATACTTGTTAAAATACGCATTAAATAGGTTCACATAAATTGAAACACGAGCTAAGTACACATCTCATATATGTTGATGATCTAAAAGCAAAGCAAGTTAGATAGAAAATGGTTTACCTAATAAGTTCCTTTTGTAAAGCACCACCATTTTTGGTTCTCCTATGAGATGTAGCACCAAAACCAGTTGTAACACCATAGCTATCAGTCCCTTTGCTCATACTTTCCATAACCCAATCACTACTAGCTTTAACACCAGCCCTAGCATCCTCAGAAAGCTCCACTTTCACATTTTCAACATTAACCTTTGCAGCTATTGAAGCAACTTGTGCCACTGTCAATGTTTCACCACCAAGTTTCACAACTGGCTTCCTAAACTCTGCCACCATCTTCTTCACTTCATCTAAATGGCTACCCCTCAATGACTCTGCTGCCATTTCCCAGTTCAATGGATCCACTTTGATGCAAAAGTCCAAATCTTGATGACCATCAATAACACCAGCCATTTATTTTTTTCAAGAAAATGTAAAAAGATTGGATTTTTATGTGAAAAGATTCAAGAAAATATAAAGGGGTTGTTTTTTTTGGTGAAAAGACTCAAGAAAATGTAAAGGGGTTGGTTGGTTTAGTGAAAAGATTGGAGAAATTTGTATAGAGCAAAGATTGTTGAAGAGAGAATAATGTAAATTTTATGTGAGGATTGGTAGAAAGATCCTGATTATTGAAGAAGTGAATTGAGGTGTATAAATAGAAGGGGGGTGAATGGGTGCAAGTAATATTTGGTAGGTGAGTTGATAAGGGGTCCATTTAAAATGATTAATTAAAATGAACCGTTTGATGAATTATGTGAATATTTCTTGGTAGGTGGACATAAGGAATTATATGGACCGTTTGATTAAGAGTGGAATTTGCGGTTGAGATATGTGGACAACGTGGGGGAAAGGATGCAACATGGCTTTCAACAAGTTCTTTTTTAGGGGGGTTGGTGGATTTGGCAAAAAGGTTTGGTGCTTTTGAGTTGTTGAGAGACTAATTAAAATTGTGAGGGTGGGGTCGGGGATGAGAAATTTGATGAAATTAAATTAGTTATGAGGAATTTGATGAAATTAAGTTATATTCAGATTTATTGAGATTTGATGTTTTTGGGTTTTGAATAGGGGATTTGATGAAATTAAATTAGCATTTGATCATATATTTTAGATTTGATTTGATGAGGTTTCATGTTTTTTTTTGGATTGTTGAGACACTAATTAAAAGGAAAGGGGATGAGGGACTTCATGAAATTAAGTTAGAATTTGATTATTTATTTTAAATTATATTTGATGAGGTTTAGTGCTTTTGGGTTGTTGAGACATTAATTAAAATTGGGGGTGGGAAGGAGGATGAGAAATTTGGTGAAATTAAGTTAGTATTTGATCATATATTTTATATTAGATTTGATGAGATTTGGTACTTTTATGGGGAACGAGAGATTTGATGATATTAAGTTAGCGTTTGATCATATATTTTAGATTATATATTTTCAAAATATTTCATATTTTAAAAAATTAGTCTATGTCCATTGGGAAAAAATGAACTTTTTCTCAATTATGTTCAAATGCAATTTTCAATTTCAAAAATTACGGGGAGAAAATGAGGGATTTAATGATATTAAGTTAGCATTTGATCATATATTTTATATTAAATTTTGAAAATTTGTCTTCATAATATTTTATATTTTAAAAATTAGTGTATGCCCATTGGGAAAAATGAACTTTTTCTCAATGTATGTCCGAATACAATTTTCAATTTCAAAAACTATGGGGAGAAAATGAGAGATTTGATAATATTAAGTTAGCGTTTGACCATATATTTTAGATTAGATTTTAAAAATCTGTCTTCAAAATATTTTATATTTTAAAAGTCAGTCTATGTCCGTTGAAAAAAATGAACTTTTTCTCAATATGTATCCAAGTACAATTTTCAATTTCAAAAATTACGATTTTAAATTGAGAATTATTTTTCTTTTATTCTTTCATAGAATAATCTATCAAGAAAGTAACATTTGAATTTGTCACGGATATAGAATTGTAATAATCAATTAAGTTTTCTAACTATAAAGTCATTCAATTTTAATTAAATATATATATTTTTTTTATTTTGAATGTGGAATTGGACAGTTTCAGGTCTGGCCAAAATGATTTTTAGAATATTTAGTGAAAGTGGGGAAATTTGAGAATTAGAAATTTAATTAATTTGATGATTTTCTATAATTATATTATTGGTTTGAGTAATTTACATATAATTTCTTAATTTAACGTATGTGTTGAGAATTTGAAGACCTTTCTAGTATTATTTCTCTTTTACGTAATGAAATTCTCAATTATATAGAAGCTTTCCGTTTTTCTATCATTATCATTTAAGCAGGTAAAAATAATGATATTTTATCGTATTCTTCAATTATGTTTCTAAGTTATTTTATTTTTTTAATTAAAAAATTATGTTTCTAAGTTAACTTTTTATATTTTCATCATTATCATTTAAGCATGGAAAAAATTTGCCATATTCTTCAATTATGTTTCTAACTCAACTTTCTACATTTGTATCATTAAAATTTAAGCAGGGAAGAAAATATGATATTTTGTTGTATTCTTCTAGCTTAACTTTTTATATTTGCATCATTATCATTTAAGCAAGAAAAATATATATGATATTTTGCCGTATTCTTCAATTATTTTCCAACTTATCTTTCTACATTTGCAATTTGCATCATTATCATTTAAGCAGGAAAAACAATAACATCTTGTCATATTTTTCAACTTATGAAATAATTCATTCAACTTTAATTAAAAAATGAAAACCTTAACGTAACAAAGAAATTGGCATACATAACACTTTTGTTAATATCTGAAAAATAGATATTATGATTCTTCTGTCTATTATGTAATTATGTATTATTTTATAATTAGAATGCTCAATTTGATTAATAAATACAACTCTCAAACATATTTATTGAGTGAATGCAACTGCTATTATTTACCCTTGCTTAATATATAGTTCTAAACAAACTTCATAAAATTACTCATCGTTAGATTATGTCTTTCTTTCTGAAGTTTTGCGGTATATTTTATTATTTAACGGATTACTGAAGTAATTAAGAGAGTATTAAATGTTGACGATAAAAAAAAGTAATGAGCTAATAATAATATATTCATTACAAGTTTATAAATATGATCTACGAAGGATGAATATATACGAATCTTATTACTTTAAAGAATGAAAAAATATTTTTGATACATCCCAACTCGAAAAAATTAAAAGAAAAAGCACAAACATAATAGGTACTGAATCCCTTCATTTTTACTTGTCATTTATTTATAAAATAAACTTTCATTTTTATTTGTCAGACATATTAAGAAAAAATAGTTATTTTTCTTCATATTATACCCTTACCATTAAATACTATTCTCCAAATTATTTTTAAAAAATTAATACTAAACGTCAGTTAATATAAATAATGTGATATTATATATATCAATAATTATTTTTTTATGAATGTTCTAAATCAAACAGTAACAAATAAAAATAGAGGAGGCGTATATTTGATTTGACCAAGCATTTATAAGTCGTCCACGGCCCAAATTCATTCCACGTAGACAGTCTTCAGTCTTCAGCATTTGACTTGCATTTCTAATACAATTTTATTTAAGCTTTTTAGATTATTTTTTTCTTTAACATCTCCCTTTACTTAATTAGTTATTCAAATTTAATTTTAATTAATCTAACTTTTACCTATAAAATTAATTACTACAATTTTATTATTATTTTGTTATATTATTTTAAGTAATAATACTTATATAAGTCAATTAGTAGCTTAATACTATACAATCTTTTGTCAAATAGTGTCAGATAAACTAACATGATATAGTTGATTTATTAGAATATATACTTAAAATTTTAACAACCATTAATAAAAATATGATGTGTTCCAATTGTGCTCATTTTACCTGACTTTCTTTGTTCTATTTTATGTGGAGTACTATTTAGCTTAATAATTGGTATGATATTTTAAAAAAAAATTATGTGGGTCTAAAATATTTTATTATGAAAAAAAAATAATTTAAAATTTAATTATTTTTAATTATATAAAACAATATTTTTTAAAAAAGAAAATGTGTCACACCAAATAAGACGGAAAGAGTAATGTTTTTGAATATGGTGGGAAGGTTGTTAGAAACTTGACTTATAAATGAATTAAGACCAAAAAGAAAGAAGAAAAAAAA
Organism: Solanum etuberosum; assembly: GCA_029582245.1. Lineage (NCBI taxonomy): Eukaryota > Viridiplantae > Streptophyta > Magnoliopsida > Solanales > Solanaceae > Solanum > Solanum etuberosum. The sequence goes on along the minus strand of JAJONR010001575.1, from coordinate 53,062 downwards.
GACAAAAAAGGCAACTGCAAGTAGGTTGTTAGGAAAATTATATGCAATTCATTTCAACTTTATTCTGTCATATTGAATTTTTATTTTATTTCTTTTATTATTGGATGAAAGAATAGGTGCAGGAGCGGAGCTCGGTGGAGTTTGTGGTTCGAACGAATTCATTAACTTTTTCATAAATTAAGTATTTGTATTAGAGAATTGAATGATACATATGAATATTAACTTCTAACAAAATTGATTGACTGCTCAGTGGTAAGGAATGAGTGGTGGAAATATTTTTCTCTCTTTATTTTTTAAAAGAAGCATGTTTTACAATATTTTTCTCTCCTCTCCTAAAATTTAGAATCTTCGAATTCCTAATCCTAGCTCCGCCTCTGAATTTAGGTGAATTCAATTTTCAGAGTAATTGACTTTTTTTAAAGAATTCCTTTTAAATAATGATCTAAAGAATTTTTTTTGAAAAAACATATCAGACAATAATTTAATATAAAATATTATGTAGAGTTGAGGATATACGAGGAAATATATTTGACTTTAGAAGTCCACGTTATTTGAAAAAATAACTGATTCGACGCTATATTAGCTAATGTTTGATTATCTATTTTGAAAAAATTATTTTCAAAATATCTTTTTTGTCATAGATTTTAAACTAAATTTTAAAAGTTTGTCATCGAAAAATCTTTAAATTCAAATTTTTTGATATTTTCACTAACAAACTTTTTTAAAATTCAAATAAAATATATGTCTAAATACAATTTTAATTCAGCAATACATCTAAGATTCTTAGCAATTACTATAAAGTTTACTCGCTTAATTCCCCAATCCAAGTGGCTTTTCGATCTTCAAGACAATAGGTGAATATCTCTTAAAAAAGATATAGTTTTTTTTAGTAGTTTTTGATTATGTAATTTTTTTAAAGTTTAAATAAGATTAAAATTGACTTAGTTTGAATGTTTTTAAGTCAAAATAACTTTTTAAGTACCTTTATAATGTTAAAATAAAATTTTAAAAAATATTTTAAAGCACTTTTAAGCCCAAAAATTAAAAATAAATTAAAAATCATAATTGAACTTTTTAATTTATAAGACAAAATTATAAATTTATCTAAATAGGCTCTAAAACATGACTTACTCCGAAACGACAAAAGTATCAAAATTGTAACTTCACTAAAGTTTCCAATTCATTTCAAGGGGATTTGGTAAATTTCTAAGACATTTGTAAAATTGATTCTTATATAAAGGCGTTTTGCTATAGATTTTAGAGATAAAGATACAAGTATCTCTCTAGACTATGATCAAAATTTCAGAGACATATCTTAATTAAACTAAGGTCCAATTATTCTCGAACTTATTTTTTTTGTAATTTTGTACATTTTTTAGCTTACTTGGCATACTCTGAGACTCTACGCAGTTGAGGCGCGTGAGAAATATTTGAATGTCACGTAAGCCAAAAAGGTGTATAAAATTACAAAAAAATGGGTCTAGGGGTAATAGGACTTTCATATAGTTAAAGTGTGTCTCTGAGATTTTGGTCATAGTCTAAGGGATACTTGTACCTTATCCCTAAATTTTAAATATTTTTTAAAATTTATGTAAAATTTAGGGAATTGAAATTCAAAATGAAATCATATTTAATAATAGGGTAATGCTAAATGGCCAGAAAATTTGGCCAGAATTTGGTCAGAAATTAAAAAAGTCTATAATATCTTTTTTATTTTAAAATAAACTGATCTTTTTTCTATTTTTAATTAAAAAGTATTAAAGTTAAAAGGATAAAAATATTCAAAAAGATAAAATAACATAGTGTGAAATATGTTATTTACCATTCTGACCTAAAGGATTTTTCCTTAATAATATTGTTTGTGTTTGAAGTATTCAATTATTGAAGTTAAAAGTGATTTAACAAGTTTTAAGTTGTTTTTTAAATTAAAAATGTAGTTTCAAGTTATATCTAGTAATTTTTATAGTCAAACATAACTTTTAAATAAAATAAAAAATTAATTCAAAATACTAATAATCTTTATGACAATTATTAAGATGAGAGCTTTCGAGCGCTTGTATGTCGAGCTAGGAGATAAAAGTGAGGATAAAAAATTGTATAGGCTTACGAAAGCAAGAAGGAGACAGGCTTGCGACTTGAATCAAGTGAAGTGCATTAAGGATGAGGAAGACAGAGTGTTGGTGGAAGAGACTCCATAAGGACTTCTTACCATATATTTTATGACTTCTTAATGTTAAATATTGTAAAGATAATTAAATAATAATTCGAGGAAAATAATAAATGATAAATTTATCTATTGTAAAGTTTTTTAATAAAGGGCAAAAAGTTCAATCAATATTTTTAAGAACCTTCATGTTTTTAAGGTAATACTAGCTTAGTGTACGTGCTTTGCACGTGTGTCTCGCGTCAATCAATAAAAATTATATACATAAAAGAATAACATAATCAAAAATAGCAATCGACGGTAAAATACATGCTATATCTATTTAAATGGTATAGATAAATATTATATCTCAAATAGTTACTTTCTATTGTGTCTCACTTGATCTTTTTTTTTACAAACGAAAAGAGTAAGTTTAATTTAAATCTCAAAAATTTAATTATACCGCGTAAATTGAGATAAAAATAATAATTTTTTTATAATTGTAAATCTCTAAACATGTGAAACTCTAAAGAAAATTCGCCAGAAATGATGTGATCCTACATGTTCTCAAACTCATGAGGCAAGTCCAACGACCATGCACACAATATCAAGGGAACATATTTATTTTAAAACTAAAGACGCTGAGAATTTAATTCTGTAGTTTTAATAATGTCATGTGAAAAATTAAGATTGAAGATTTTTTTTTTTTTAAAAAAGTAAAAGATAATTTCGTTTTGAAGAGGGAAACAAAGTAAGATAAACAAATTAAAACGTAAGAAGTAATAAATAAATTAGAGTTTTAGAAGTTTGAAAATATTTTGATTAGCTGATTAAGTTTGGATTCGAAGTCCGTTTAGTTTGTAGTTTTTGTGTCCACGTGAAGTCTCATGAATTTAGTTATAGAGTTCAATTAACAATCAAACAACTACATGAATTTAGATAATTAATAAACTACACATCACCCCATTCGTTTTTTTAATCATATATTTTAGGACTTCTTTTTTACGTACACGAAAATGAAAACCGTTCAACATTAAATTTTCATAATTTTCCCTCTTATCATATATTTTAGGATTCTTTATTTTTTTAAGATTATAGTCAATATTAGAAAAATATTTAAATAATAATTTGAGAAAAAATAGTAAATGACAATTTTATCTATTATAAAGGTTTTAACGAAGGGTAAAAAGTTTAATCATTATTTCTAAGGACCTTCATACCTTTAAAAATAACATAGATAAAATGAACGAACAAACTTTTAAAGTAATCTTCCCTAACTTATTCACACTTAATATTTACACCAGATTTAGAGTCTGTTTGGCATTGTTGTTGGGAAGCTAGAAATGTTTTTTTGAGGAAAAAAATATTTTTTTTGAAAAATTAAGTGTTTGGCAAATCCTTAAAACTGCTTTTAAATAGAAGGAGAAGCATATTTTTTTGTTGTTGGGAAGAAATTAAAATTTTTTGTTTCTTAAAAAAGGCAGAATCAAAAGTATAAAATTATTTTTTGAAGACTAAAATATCCCTTTCATATACACCTATTTACCAATATATCCCCTATTAATTAATTAATACATCTCATAAGTTTGGTTATGTTTCATTCAAGAATTTTATTTATTATTTTTATTTTTATATAATAAATTTTTTATTTTATTTTATGTTTATATATTATTATTTATATTTTTCTACTATATTATTTTACAGAGTTAGAAATAAAGGTAACAAAGACATTTTTGTAGGATTAAAAATATGAAGGACTTTATTTTTTGGTGGCGAATTTTTCGTATATAGTGGTGTAATTTGTGGAATGCTTTTTAAATTTATTTTGTTTAATATTTTATTTATATTTAATTCATCATGTTAATATTATATTATATTTAATTTATTTATTTATGTATGTATGTATAATATTGGTTGAAAATTTGAATATGTACATTTTAATTAAAATTTTTGTAATAGATATTTAAAATAGTTTCTCTCTATAAAATAATCTTAATATTAAAAGTATATTGATACTTATCCTTTTTCGTAATTTGACTCTCAAAAACAGCTTTTAAAAAAGATTAGTCAAACATAATTTGCTTATCAAAAACACTTTTCAAATGAATTAGCCAAACACAAATTATTATTTTTTCAAAAGCATTTTAAAAAAAAAAAGTGTTTCTAAGAGCAATACCAAACAATCTCTTATAACACATGAAACTTGTATCTTTTATATCTGTACAAATATAATTATCACTTTATTAATTATAGTTGATTGATATATATTTTCATTTTAGATTAAAAATGAACATCAAATATGTGTAAGAGGGAGTGCAGCACTGTGGATTCGTGTGAACTCTCACTAAAAAGTTATGTTGCGCACATATTAAGGTCAACTTTTTTTTTTTATGTACCTATGATTAATTTTGAAATATCTTAATTATTTCTTTATATATATTTTGAAATTGAATTATGATGAAATTATCAGTTACTCTGAACCTTTTTTTAAAATAATATATGTGAGAGTTTTATTACTTTCTCCTTAAATTAAATTATGCGAGGGTTTTATTTCCTTCATGAACTTATTTTTTACGTATTAATTAAATTCCTAAATTAATTAAATTCCTAAATTAAACTCTATAAACATGACAACTTCATATATAAATGAAAGAAACATGTATAAAATATCAATAAATCTTCATAGACACAAAAATCAATGCATAAGTGCACTCAACTGTGCAATTGCATTATCATAATATATACACAATTTAGGTAACATAAAAAACAGTACAATCTTGATAGACCCTAATTATTCTTGTTCAGAAGTGTTTAAAAAATTGTGTTTCATTAAGTTTAAATATTCAGTTGAAAAGATCATTAGTAGAAGGATTAAGTTTACCATCCAACCTAAGTATATAAGGGCCTATCACACTATTTTGCCTACGACTCTTGCATAATTTGAAAAAAAAAAAATTCAGAAGAATATATAATAGCTCTCTGATAATTTAGATATATAGATGTATAACTACCAATTTCGTCATAGTTCGAGAAATTTTTTATACCTTATCGTGTTTTAAATTTTTTTAGTGAAAATTCTGACATCGTCAATATCTAAAATATACATACGTACAATCTCACACACCACGAGTTTAGAACTTGATGGCAAATTTGACAACACTAGACTTGTAGTGAAACGTGTCCACCACCAGACCATGATAACCATTTTAGGCACAATAAATACCATTATATGCTACTTGATCTATCGTCATTTATAATTGTTAGTGGAGGTAGCATTTAATAAGAAAACAAATTGGTACAAAGTAAGTAACAAAAATAAAACCTCAATATTGGTGTGTGATTTATTTTCGTGTTGTCTCAAAAGTCAAAACCAAACTCAAGGATGATAAAAAGGAAACAAACCTAACCACAATCAATATTGTTGTCTTATATTTCCCACTATATATTCAATAGTAGCAAATATATACTTTCTTTCACACCATATTACCTAACCACAATCAATGTCATTGTCTTATATTTCTCACTATATATTTTTTTGGATTTTTCTTTCTATATTTGGTACTTGCGTTGAAGTTGGATTCGAATCTGAGACCTCTAATTAAGAGATGAACAATCTCATTCACTACACCACATTCTTTAGTAGTTTTCTCAATATATATATTCAATTGTAGCAAATATATACTCTCTTTCGCACCATATTACCTAATCACAACCAATATTCTTGTCTTTTATTTCTCACCATATGTATATATATATTTTGGTTTTCTATCCAATGTTCGATAGTTACATTAGAGTTGAACTCAAAATCTCTAATTAAGGAATCGAAGGAGCTAGCAACCTCATTCGCTACACTACATTCTTTAATGGTTTCCCTCCTATATATATAGATTGTAGCATTGTCTACTTTCTTTCATACCAAATATGGTACATGTATATATGGATATGATTTTTTCGTTCTTAATTAAAAGTTACAAGAATCTTGATATAAAAAAAGAAATTTAATAAGGAGCACTCTCGTGAATTTTAAAGAGACTTATACAAGGTGACCCCTTAATAAATATCATATTTTTATGATAACATAGTATATTAAAAATAAGAAATAATATATCCATCTTACATTACTAAAATGACTAAATAAAAAAGAACTAAACTATAAATATGATATTTTAATGGTATCTAGATCGGACCTTAAATCTTGAAGTTTGCAGAAAACAACTCAAACCATATAATTATATTGTAAAAAAATAATTTTATGACCTACGTACGTGGTGACGACGTGGTCTACTAATGATCCTAATTATATGGTTGATTTGCAAATTTTAATAATGCCTCGATCGGATTTAGTGAACTAATCAATAAACTAATTTCTATTAAAAATAATAAAAAAAGTTGTTAAGTGTATCTGTTATAATCATGCAACATAAATATTTAAGTATATCTGGAGCCTAAGCAAGTTTAATGATGATTAAAATATTTTAATCTTTTTAGGCTACGGTCAAACTCTTTTCCTTTTGTCAAAGTCAAAAATAGTTTTATATTTCTAAAAGAAAAAATAATTTTAGAGATCTGTTTTCAAATTTGGTCCCAATAATATTATTTTTTCTTGTGATTTATGATATTATATTTATTTATCATATTTAGAAATCATTAACTACAAAAAAAAAAAAAATTAAAGTAATTGAGCCAATCATGAGGTGGTCTCCAAATTTTTTCCCGCAAACGACACGCTAAACCGCACTAGATCAATTTTATACAACATTTATATGGATGATTATCCTCCAAATTAACTGAGTCATTCCGAAGGACAATATGTTCTGTACTTTTGTGGTCTATAACTAATTATTAATACAGAAAAGTCAAAGAGATATTCCTCGTTACGTGCATAATAGTTTGTGAACTAGCACATGAGACTTTATGAATAATTAAAATTAACATGCTACAATATACTATATTAAAATGTTTTATAAAAAAATCGTCTAGGCTGTATTAAATTATAGAATTATGGCGAGATGGGATCAAATAATAGAACAAATCTCACTTAAATTAATATACTACTATATCTATCTATTTTATTTTATTTGAGCCATGTTAACTTCGCAAATTTCTTTAAAAAAATATTTACTAGTGATTTATTTTATTAAATCAGTGTAATTACAACACTAACTATATACTACTACAACCATTTTATTTATTTTACGTGAGTTATGTTGATTTCACACTTCTCTAAAATATTTATTAATGATTTATTTAATTAAATCAATCTTATTGATTACACTTTGAAAAACAAATTTCGACTATTAATATCTACATAGTTGTTTGATAATAAGAATAGTATTAATAATAATAACAATAATTTTTTTTTAATTTGCTAAAATATATAAGTATTTTTATAATATAAAGATCAAATAAAATAATACGTAGAAAATAATAACAGTGTTATTTTAATTTAAAGTAACAGTATACAAATTAATGGATTTACATGGAAGAATATGGACCGACCAAATTAAAAATTAAGATATCTACAATAGTCCTTGATACGGTTAAACAAAAAATCTAATTACAGTACTGGAGGGGTGTATTAAGAAGTAATTAATTATTAATAGTAGTATTAATTAATTTGGAAAACATTTATCCTTCACATTTCATTTTCTGAAAATTAACTTAACTCAATTTTCTAAACGAGATTGGATGCATATTTCATTATTTAAAAAATAGAATTTTGAGAGTCAGAAATTAATTTAAAAATATTGCAAGTTGTAAAATATTCTTCAATTCAGAAAGATAGTTAATTGTAGATTAGATCTTATATACGATACTACAATTATAAACATTTGGAAATTTTAAAATTGAAATGGAAAAATGAAATTATATTTGGTTATAATTTTTTATTTTTGCTAGAGTCAAGTGATTATCAGTGGCGGCCTTTTTTCTATAGATGCCAAAATTAACTTACTAAATTCTTAATTTGTCTCCATTCTTACCCCATTTGCAAGGGAAGTTAATTGTCATTATCCAAGATTCCTCTCTTAAAAGAATATCAAAAAATAATTATTCTCATCCAAATAAAATTTTGCATGAATTTATTTATATAGTAAATGTCATTGTTAAAAAAATCATTATTTTTCATTAAAATCATCACTGAAAAATATTTGATGGCTATATATTCCGACAAATTTTGAGTGAATCAGTAAGAAAGAAAAAATAAGTGAAAATTACAAAAATATACTACTTAAGACTTCTATTAACAAAATATCAATATACTTATATTTAATTACAAACTAAGTTTTTAAAAACTAATACTTATATACTTATGTTAGTTTTTGTATTTAATTTAAATTTTTTTACCCGATTTTTCTCTTTCTGACTCTTAGTAATTCGTGCCATATTAAGTGGAGTGTAATTAGGTATTAAATTTTATCAAATATTCTGTCTCCTTAAACAGACCCACATACACACGTTTGATTTATTTTTTTATTTCCTTTTTTATGTTTTGTATTCATTTATTAGGATCATATTGATGTATTCCTTTTATATACCAACATTTTAGTCACTATATATAACTAATAATATGACAGAATTATGTTGTATTACTCCAACAGTATACCAATATTTCGTACGTTTGAATTATGTGTTAATATGGATTCAAATCTAATTTTTTTTTTATGTTTAGCAGTGATTTATTATGCAATGTTTAAGTGGTTTTTACCAATGTTTGTTCCCACAAGTTTGTACCTACACGTATTTATACCAATGTTTGTGCCTCTACTTTGTATACCATTTGTGTAACAAATGTTTTTGTATTAAATGTTTAAGGTTAGTATGTAATACCAAAATATAAGCAGATATACCCCCAATTTGAACATTATCTGTGCTTATTTCACCACAAGTGGTTTTACCAATATTTGGTTAGCCATTATAACAAACAATATTGTTGGGTAACATATTTTTTGGTGTTACCCAAACAATATACCAAAAAAATTTAAGTTGATATTTAATAACAACATTTCAACCAAACACGACAATAAATTTTAACTGATATTTTTGTATTATTTTTGGTTTCAACTACTCTAAGTAGTTGTTGTTTATTTTCAAGTTTTAAGTTGGTATTTAATAAATGCATTTCAAACAAACACGACAATACCAACTACATGTAAATTAAATCACCATTAAAGCGAATAAACTATTGAAGAATAACCAAAGTTGTAATAAACTGCATTTATCATTCTTAAAAAAATTCAAAAGTTTTGGAAGAAGAAAGAAAAACCAACCAAGAATAATACATCGTTGTTAAGTTTGATAAGCAAACTTAGGGCAAGTCTTTTTGTTATGTCCTGATGTACCACATTTACTACAAGTTACTTTACTCCTCTTGTATTTTTCTTCGTTGAATCCCTTCTTACGGTCGTTACTTGGTGGTCTGCCGGGTTGTTTTCTTGTAATTGGTGATAGCAGTTCCTCTTCCAAAATATGTGATGGAATATTCTAAGTGCTTTCGCAAGGCAATAGTTCTATTGGAATTGCATAAGTATCTTGAAAATTCTTATTACTATAATATGCTGAACAATAATCTTTGCGATGTTTGTTTCTGTATCTGATAGCTGCAATTGCATGACTACAAGCAATCTCATCATGTTGAAATCGTCCGCAACTGCACATTCTAGTAGTTAGATAGACTGTAAACCTTTTTTCACCATCTATAACTGTATGAAGATGTTCAGTTGATGCACGTACCTTCATTTGAAACAAAACCAAATTAACAATATAAAAAAACCAACATACAGTATAACGACATATTTCAGTTCTAAATGAAAGATTATAGTGTCCACACCTAATTGGGAGGCAATAGTAATAATTAAATCTTCGTATTTGATATTTGCATCACATATCACACCTTCAATATCGTAATCAACGTATCTACATGTTTCACATCAAAACATTAGGAATTATTTGTTGTGAACCTCGTCAAACAGAATGGTCAGTTCAACGTTTTCAAATTATACATTATGTTTTAAAGCATGTTTTTGCTGCCAAGATAATTTGTAACTTAAATATGGTGTTTACAGCACCATCATGTACCAACATACGATCGCTATGTTAACCATTATCATGTACAACAATAAAACCAACGTTGAATGACACAAAAAAAAATCAGCAGTTCACCAAATAAAACCAACTCCGAATGCAGTCTACCATATTGATAATTAAAAACGATTAAATTCACCAAATAAATTATCAAACGAGATAATCACTAAATATTCACCAAAACTAAAGAATTAATAAAATAAAAATCAAAAGTTTGGAATGGGTGAATATCAACAACAACCTATACAACACCATTATTTAAACAACTCATGATAGACAAAATTTATTTTTTAAAAGTGATTTTTGACGTAAATACGGTGTTTAAACCATTATTATGTACCAAAATTTAATCAATACGTTCACCATAATCATGAACAATAAAACCTATACCTAATGACATAAAATAAAACCAGTAGTATACTAAACATGCATTCCATAATTTTTATAATTAAAAAAGATTATTTTCACCAAATCAATTACCAAAAAAGACAATCACTAAAGTTTATTTATCTTCCGAATCTCAAAATCATAGAAAAAACCAGAAAAATTAATTAAAAAAAATAAAATCCAAATCACGGAATTGGTGAGTAAAAACAACAATGATCATGTTTTTCAATTACACGATTAAAAAAACACCAATTATATATTGAAAGTATAATTAACACCTGATGCGTCCCAACGTCCTTTTATGTTGAATTAGGATTGAATAATTGTTGGTATCCATAAATGAACAGTCGATCAAAATGAATGGAAAGAGAGTTTTATATTTGTTAAGAAACCTTTTATTGGTAGGAGATAATATTTATAACCACTTTGAATAATCATGAGATTTGAGAAAAATGAGGAATACCATAAATCGTGGAGCACGAATTCACGTTTTTTTTTTTAAAATATAAAACATAACTTTGAAAAAAAACTATTGGTATATAGGTGGAAAAAAATATATTGTCATATAGTGGTAATTAAGATAGTTTATTTGTATACTTAAGTTTTTTTCCCAAAAATAATTATATTTTCACACGATAACTTTAAAAAAATTCTCAATATTTTCTGTTTTTCATCATTCGTTTTTTTGTGAGCTTATTCAGTGGAAAATATCAAGGATAAGTTATTTGTATTGTCATAAGTCATAACATATTTAACCAATGGTGGATGTAGCTTAGTGAGCTGATTCATTGAAAAATGTCAAGGATAAGTTGTTTGTATTGTCATAAATCATAACATATTTAACCAATGATGGATGTAGCTTAGTGAGCTCGTGAAAAATGTTAATGATAAGTTGTTTGTATTGTCATAATTAAGTCATAACATATTTAACCAATAGTGAATATAGCTTAGTATCGACTATAATCTCGATCAAACTCTATATATATTTCAGTACAGAACATGGATATATATGTAAGAAAGTTCAATAAATATTATATGTTGAATCCATAATTTTTAAAAGAGCATAATATATAAATGTGTCGTTTAACTTGGCATCATTTCACATATATGCCCTCCAACTTTGGGTGTATATTGATAGACACTTAAACTTGTATAAAATTGATCAAGTAGACACATTAGTCCTATGTGGCATTATACACGTATGACACAAATTGCCATGTAGGATGCCAGGTAAGATACGTGTGTCTATATATTCAAATTTATATAACTTTAAGTGTCTACTTGTGAACATCCAGAGTTGGAAAGCATAAATGTGAGTTTAAATTAAATGGAGTAGCATATTTATGTATTATGCCTTTTAAAAGTATAATAAATTATAATTATGTTCAATGTTAAAAATTTAGGTCGAAAGTACCCATCAAAGTTATACTCCTACCTACTTAGACAAGTTGTTATAAGTAATTAAATATGTTTTGCCACTTCTTTAATTTTCACTTGTCTGGCCTTGAATATCACCAGCTCACTCCTCATATCTCCATGCCCTACCAAATCTATAAATTTATTACTCTACGGTTTTATTTTGATTGTCCTGTTTTAACTAGGCATAATTTAAAAAAATAAAAAAGATTTTTAATTTTTTATTATTTTAAATTAAAATTTAAAAATATGTAGAATATATCAAAATATCTTTTAATCTTGTGGTCTTTAACATGTTATGTGGAAAGTTGAGTTGTCAAAAAATGAAAAGACATTTTTTAAAAATAGGCGATAAAAAAAATAGGACAAATAAATTGAAACAAAATCGAATGTAGCAGCTACCTGAATAAATTAATTGAGCTTCTTAATTATCAACATAGGACATCACAAATACATCAACGTGGAAGCCCAAACACCATACCAGAATATATGTTCCAATCCTTAGAGCTAGTGGGACTTATAAACTTGATGACTTATATCTACTCACAAATTGCATATTCAAACTTTGGGTCATTTTAATCTCTATGTGACAAATATTGGACAGTTGTTTAATTTGGTAATAATTTTAAAAAAGAACTTACATATGAGGTATAGTTAATCGACACTCTTAATAATGTGAGGTTTTTTTGAGAAAATTGAAACTGTGCGGTGAGCTTTGCTTAAAGCGTACAATATGTATCACATTATATTAAAAATATTTTTGAATTTTTTTAGCCTAACAATTAGTATTGAAGCCAATAGTTCAGCGAGACATCAGACGAGTAAAAAGATAGACAAGTGTTGGCATGAGGCCACACTTAATGCTTTTTTTTGTCAACGAGCCGATTTAATACCTTTCATTTTCTCGGAGCTTTGGAGGCGCATACACAAAAAAAGAGAAGTTTTTGAATTTATGTCATAAATTCTTAATTGATGTGGGTGACATGCAGTTAATAATATATCTTTGGATAAGCCCATGAGGTGATGGTTAAAATGGAACTTAGTTTGATGAGAAAATTATTTGACATGCGAACAAAGTTTCATATTAGTAGCCAAGGGCGTATCCATGTGGGTTTCAGGGGGTTCACCCAAACCTCCTCGGTATAATATTACACTGTATATATAAAGTAATTTTTTTATATTTATGTAAATATATTACTTTTGAACCCCCTCATGAAAAAGAAGTAAGTTGTGGTGTAGTGGTAGATCTCCTCTTAAATTGACCCTTGTGTCTAAGGTTTGAATCCCCATTGTGAACATTTTTTTAATTTTTTTTTTTAGCTTCTCTTTATTTAGAGTCCGTTTGGATTGACTTAAATTACGTAGCTTTTAAGTCAAAAATAAAAAATCAAACTAAAATGACTTTTAAGTCAAAAAATAAAAAGTAGGAGGAGACTTACTTTTGGTTTTTGACTTATTTTAAGTCGTTTTTGATTTATTTTAACTCATTTTTGACCTAGCCAAATACTTCCCAACTTATTTTAAGTCATTTTTGACTTATTTTAAGTTTTTTTTTTATATTTGTCAAACACTTGTAGAAGTCAAAAACTGACTTAAAAGTAGGTTTGACCAACTTTTAAGTCAATCCAAACACCCTATTAGTCTCAGGACCAATCTTTCACGCTTTTTGTTATTTATTTTTTTAAGAAAAATGATTTTTATTTAATTTTTCAGCTTCTCTTCATTTAGTATCAGGACCAATCTTTCACACTTTTTTTTTTTTTTTTTTTTAAAATAAAACGGAAAAGGGTAAAAAATACCCTTGAACTATAGGAAAAGGTCTAAAAATACCCTCCATCTATCTTTTGGTCTAAATATACCCTTCTACTCATTTTTTTTTGTCTAAAAATACTCTTCCATTCACCTTTTAGCTCACTTATATCCTTGAAACTAACAACCCTATCTTTATTTTATTTTATTTTAAAAATAAATTATTATGTGTCATTCTCCTCATTTGATGAAATAAAATCTCCATCTCAACTAAATTTCCCCCCATAATTTATCCAAGCCAAAAAGAATATACTTCTTCAAGACCTCAATTATTTTTATTTTTTTTATAAAAAAAATCTAATAGTTTTTTATATTTGTTGTAGCTTTTTTTTATCCGACTCCTCTCAATTTTTTTCTCTATTTTCCCCAAGTTATTACTTGAATTGAAGACACATGGCATAAGAAAAAATTAACAGCTAAGATTTAATCAATTACATTAAAATTTTAAATACGATATAAATAATTAATATATCATAAGCAAATTAATAATGTTATGATCATAATAATATTATCTTATTCATAATATATTATATTTTTTTCTCTCTTTTCCTATTTTTATTTTTCCTACAGGCTACGACCTACAACATCTATATATTTTTCTTCTTTTCAGTGAGTTGTTACAGAGATTATTAGTCAAAAAAAATTAAATGATCATTTTTAAAAAAAAAAAAAAAAAGATAGACTTTGTTTAGGATTTATGATAATATGATATGTCCTTGTAATTGTGGCATGACTAATAGTTTTAAAATATTTTAATTATCTAAAATAATTTTTTTTTTGAAAAAAGCTATAGAAAATACTAGATTTAAAAAAATAATTTTTTTGGATCTTGAAAAGATATATTATTTTGATTTGGATAAATTATGGGAAAAATTAATAGAGGTGGATTTTTATTTCATTCAATAAGAAAATGACACATAATAAGTATTTAAAAAAAAAAAAAAAGGTTGTTAGTTGCAAGGGTATAAGTGAGCCAAAAAGGTGGATGAAAGGATAATTTTAGACCAAAAAGATGAATAGAAGGGTATTTTTAGACCAAAAGATGGATGGAGGATATTTTTAAACGTTTTTCTATAGTTTAGAAATATTTTTAACCCTTTTTCAAAAATAAAAAAACCTGCTAAAAAAGTAGATCTGAACCCAAAAAAATCCAAACATTTTCAATGAGATATAACATCATACAAGATAATCTTATCTTTGAGATGTTCAAACAAATAGGACAATTTAGAATTACTTGGCTCTAAATACTCTTGACACTAAAACGTGTACTGAAATGAGTGGATACAAAACATCATATCAATGTAGATTTTTTTTTATGCCAATTAAAATTTATATTGAATATTGAATGAAAATCAAATAGTTATTTTTGTTTTATCTATTTAACAAAAAATGAGTGGTAGATGAGTTGGTTCAATTATCCCATATATCAATGATTTTTTTTTAATGCTTTATCCTATCTAGTACTAGTAATTTGATTGGGGGATAGAAGAGCTAGTACAATAGTATTGAGACTAATAGGGTTATCCTTCAATTTCCATGTTCTTCTATCTTAGACATGAATAAAGACAAATAATATAACAAAGAGTAAATTTACATCAAGTGGATGTATGTAGTCTTTGTTAGGAAAATTCCATATCCTTGATAGCAATGGTGGACCTAATTTCGGAGGCATAATTAGAATTTAAAATTTATGAAATTAAGATTTTAATCCTTCTAATTTATTATATTTTATTATTTTTGTTCATTTTTAATTGTTATAGTTTCTTTTTTAGAGTCAAACGATAAGTATTTTGACTAACATTTTATGATGTATTTTTTCATCATATTGATATGCAAAAAAATGCAATTTATACTACTTTTCTTATAGTTTTTAAATATTTAAATTTTTTGTTTAAAATATTGAATTAAAGGAATCTAATTTTATGAAAATTAGTCAAATTGATTTTCGAAAAGTGCAACATGTCATTAAAAATGGATGGAGAGAGTATCTTAGTAATTTATACATATTTAATGAATTTTAATATAAATATAAAATTTATGTTAAAATTATTGAGTTCGGCAAAATCCATAACAGAAGCACTAGCTCCACTCTTGCCTACACTATAGTAGTTTGACTGACCAAAGTCAAACTCTTTTTAAATTAGTGATTAAGATAATTGAGGTCTAAAATGTAATATTTAAAACTTCTAAAATTTTAAAAATATTCAAATAAACCCAATTCCGAAATGTCTTTCCTTTTCTCTCAATTTTATCGTGTTCTTCATTGTTGCGAACAACTCCGGTATATCCATTGTTGCGACTTCCCAATACCTTCCTCTCAAGTTGCGAAAACTTCAATTTTTCTTTTCTTTCTTAGTTAGGGTTTTGAGATTGTAAAAGTTGAAAATTCATTGGGTTGTTTTTTTATATAATTTTTTTTGTTATTTTTGAATTATAATCTCTTGCTTCCATGGCAACTCCTTTTATCAATCAATCATCAAAACTTAAGCTAATAATTGAAGCAAAGAATCAATTTTTTTTTCAAGATTCAGCCTTTAACTAACCTCAGCCGCTGTTCTAATGGAAATCAAATTGGAATTTTGAATTTTTAAGCATGACCCAATTAAGAGAAAGACTGAATTTTTATTTCCTCAAAGTCAAAGATCTCAAGGGAGTTGATTAAAGCAAAAGGGACAAAGTCAGGTGATATGAGACCATCAAGGTGGATATATCTAACATGGGTTTTTCTTGAGACAATAAATGCAGAAAAATCAACAACTAAGAATCAGAATAAGAACAATTCCAAAGAATTTTTCAAACCTAGCCAAAAGTTACAATAAAATGGATGTTCCAATGAATACTAATACTATTACTAAGTAGGCGTTTTGTTGATAGTAGGAACTTTTTTGATTTAGTGAAATGATGCCGGTGGAAGGTAACTAAATTTCTGATTAATTGCATTGCATTATTATAAAGAAAAGAAAAAAAGAATGAAAATAAGAGATTGCTCTTGTGACTCGGGATGAACCTTTAATGATAGATGAAAGAAATAGCGATGAATTTCTATAGGGCATCTTCAATCGGGTGGGTTTTATCATGTACCCCCTGTTGGGTGTTTAGATTTCTCTTGAACCATGCTTTTTGCTTTAACTTTATATTATATATTTGCATTGAAAATTTGTATTGTTTACATTTTTTTAAAATCAATTCTCTATAAAAAGATGATGCCTGTAATTACAGCAAGTGTTGTGATTATTACAGCTAGTGCTGTGATTATTACGTCAACTGCTGTGATTATTACAACAACTGCTATAAAATAACTTTGAAAATGCAGCAGTTGCTACATCTATAATTGTTTACCCTATTTCTTTATGTAGTTTTGAAATTAACTTTCAAAATTATTTAAATGGATAATGAATTTATTTTTGTATTATTATATTTTAATTTTATTATTTTTACATGTAGATTGTTCATCCATGACTCCAAGGAAAAAACAAACAACTCCTACTAAAAAGTATAAAAGGAGAATCAGTACACAAAGACAAAGAGAAGAAGAAGAAGAAGTAGAAAACACAAGTTTGAAAAGTTCTATAGAAGAAGAAGGAGAACATGAAATAGATGTTTCTTCTACAAATGTAGAAAGAGATGATAGAGCAGTCGAGGAGGAACAAGATGATATACCCATTCCAGAAAAGGAGACATCTCCTATTGTTGAGTCTTCTCCGGTCAGTCCTTCACCCTATAACTTCATTGTGAAGCCGATTAGGTATGCAAGATTACAATTTGGAGTCAATGATTGATAGGTATCCAATCTTAAGAGGTTTTAACTGTTAATTCAGAGTTACGTAAGTTTTTTGACTTTAGAACGATTTTGAAATAACAAAAATTGAAAAATTTCTTTCAATCTTCTATTTTTGGAAATTACTTACAACTTGAAAATATTCGTATAAGATTTCAAATGAGTTTAGTCTACCAACTTCTCGACATCAAATTTATAGCAATCGAAAAGAAGAAATTTGGATAAATTATAGTGGCATGCCGATTTATTTTGGAATGAAGGAGTTTGCTATCATCACTGGCTTAAATTGCCATAAGTATAACACCCCAAAAAAAATTGAGCTAAGACTCGAACTATCCTTCGTTGTGGATAGGATTTTATCGAGAAATTTAAAAAATTTTAAGTGTTAAGATCACTAGACATAGCACCATGAGTTCCAAAAAGAACTAAAGAGAATTCATTCAAGTCGATCCTAGGTTTTCTAAGTTTTGGGTCAACTTCAAACGACCATAACTTTCAGTACAGGATGTGTTAGGAGACCCATAAGATATCAAATGAAATATCTCTGAGTCCTTTTTTCAATGCCACTGAGTTTGCTAATTTTCGAGCTCGTATGAGGGAAATATGCCCTTTTGAAGTCAGGCTGTCCATTTAAGGAAAGTTACCCAAAAATATGAGGGATATTTTGGTCTTTTCCTTACCCAATCAGATTAAAACGAAATATGATAATATTTAGGGGTCTAAACTGATTTGTTTCAGTTTTCACAAATCCTAATTACGCTTAGGGTTTTAGAAGAAAGTTCAAGAAGAGAAAAGAGGAGAAAGGATGAAAATGTTCAAGGCGTTCGTCGAGATTTCTTGCGATCTTCGAGGGGTTTTCGCCAAGGATTTTATCCTAAGATGTATGTAAGCTTCCATAGTGTTGAGTTCGTTCACCCATACGCCAATCATGAGTTTCTTTTTCGGATCTATCCATAATTGTTGAGCAATTTAAGTTCTTGATTAGTTCTTGAAGTTTCTTTCTAAATCTTGTTTTGTTGGGGTTTTGAGGAATTTTTGAGATGAAAGTTAGTGATTCGAGGGTTGTTTTGAGTAGATTAGTGTATACTTAGGTTGGGTATTTGAATCTAGGCGAACTAGGGTGAGAAAACGAGCAAAGAAATTCGTCGGGGTTTTCTGGGAATAGGCTGGCGCGCCGCCCCACCATTGCTCCAGCAGAGAGTGTCTGTAGGTAGAGGGCTGGCGCCCTGCGCCACTCAGTGGGCCAGGGTTGCCTGCCCCCACCCCTTCTCCATCGTTTTTCCCGTCTGAGTTCTTTAAAAGGGTTCCTTCAACCCCTATTGATTCCAAACACTCTAAACTACTTCTAAACACCTAGAAATCATTCATAACATGAATCATAACCTTGAATTCATAATTCAAATTCAAGGTAGAGTTAAGAGTCAAGTCTTGAGAGTTCTTTCAAATATTTTGAGAAAGTCCCTTTGTGTCTTTTTGAGGAGTCTTCTACAACTACTTATAAATTATTTCAAGACTCGAGTAAGTGAGTATGAGAATGAGGAGAATGTATTCATGAGTCTACATTATCATCGAGATCTTTCATATCATGAATCATAACTCTTGAATTCATAATTCAAATTCAAGAAAAAGTTAAGAGTACAATTCAAGAAAGTCTTTGAGTTAAATCGTGAATCCTTTGAGATCAACTATCGATTTGAGCTAAGTTTTGAGGAAGTAAGTATGAGAATGAGAGGAGTCGTATACATGAGTTCCATATTATCATTGATATCCTTGAGTCAAGTCGTTCATGCTCATAAATTCCACATGAACTCCATAATTTGAGTACCTTCGAGAGGAGTAGTATCTTCAGGTTCTAAGTATTGAGTATTGAGTTCCTAATACTTTTGAGATTATATTCCTAATCATGGGACTATTACATGCTACCCATGGAGGTCCTTGAGTTGATTTGTTCATGCCCATAATTCCGCATGAACCTTATGAGTTGAGCATTGAGGTATGTAAGTTTTCATAGTGTTGGGTTCATTCACCCACACGCCAAACATTATTTTCATATTTGAATTCGTTCCATAAAGATTGAAAGATTTAAATTTTTGATAGGTGTTCTTGAGGTTTCATTCTAAAACTTGTTTTATTGGGGTTTTGATAATTTCTTGAGATGAAAGTGAGTGTTTTGAGGGTTGTATTGAGTATATTAGTATGTACTTATGTTAAGAAATCGAATCCAAGGGATTGGGGAAGAAACCGTTCGAATCTAGGAGAAATAGGTGAGAAAACGAGCAAAGAAAGTCGTCGGCGTTTTCTGGGTTGGGGCCTGGCGCCCCACGCCAGCCAGAGCACCCGAAATATGTGTCTGAAGGTAGAAGGTTGGCGCCCCGCGCCACTCAGTGTGCCAGGGTCGCCTGCCCCCACCTGTTCTTCGTCGTTTCGTCCGTTTGAGTTCCTTCAAAGGGTACATTTACTCCCCTTTGATCCTAAACACTCTAAGCTACTTCTAAACACCTAGAAATCATTCATAACATGAATCATAACCTTGAATTCATAATTCAAATTCAAGGTAGAGTTAAGAGTCAAGCCTTGAGAGTTCTTTCAAACATTTTGAGAAAGTCCATTTTGAGGAGTCTTCTACAATTTCTAATAACTTGTTTCAAGACTCAAGTAAGTGAGCATGAGAGTGAGGAGAATGTATTCATGAGTCTACACTACCACCTAGATCCTTCATATCATGAACCATAACTCTTGAATTCATAATTCACATTCAAGAGAGAGTTAAGAGTAGAGTTCAAGAAAGTCTTTGAGTTCATTTGTGAATCCTTTGAGATAAACTATCAATTTGAACTAAGTCTTGAGGAAGTAAGTATGAGAATGAGAAGAGTTGTATACATGATCTCCATAATGTTCTTTAGACCCTTGAGTCGAGTCGTTCATGCTCATAAATTCCGCATGAACTCCATACATTGAGTGTCTTCGAGAGGAGTAGCATCTTCGAGTTCTAAAGCTTTTAGCATTGTGTTCCTAATCCTTTTGAGATATTACTCCTAATCATAGGACTATTACATATTACCCATGGAGTCTTTGAGTTGAGTAGTTCATGCCCATAATTCCGCATGAACCCTATAAGTCGAGCAGTCTTGAGATGAGAAGTATTTTTAAGTCCTTGAGTTGAGTAGTTCATGCCCATAATTCCGCATGAACCCTCTGAGTCGAGCATTCTTGAAATGAGTATTATCATTGAAGTTCTTGAGTTCCGAGTATTGAGTTCTATGTATGGTTATTGAAAACCTTGAATTGAGTCGTTCACGTCCATAATTCGACATGAACCTTATTTTGAGAAGTCTTTTACAATTGTTTTAAACTTGTTTTAAAGACTTGAGCATTGAGTTGAGTAAGAGCAAGAGTTGAGTTCAGTTTCTTCAAAAGATTATATGGAAACTAAGTATTCCCAAAGAGTAAATATTTTCACATTTAAACAAGAGAGGAAACACCGATTTCTAAGAGAGCTTTTAAGCTAGTTTTTGGGTAATAATCTCAAACCACAGAAAGGATTATGTTTTTAAACATATGAGCTGAGTATATTTTTGGGAGTAGTATTGAGCACCGATATGGGACGAGTTCAGATAACTCAAGTCTCCATAAACCATGTAGCCAACGTGGGTAGAAAGGGTCATACTTTTTAGATGATTCCTTAATGCCTTTTAGAATAGACTAGTGGATCCACTTAGTTGAGGTGTTCTATATTCTGGCAAGTTATAGGACAGTTCTGGCAGCGTGGGCGAGACGTTGTATCATCACATAACTCATAGTGATGGTTGTCGGTTAGAGAAACTCCCACAGAGTTATATTATATTTTATTATATATATATATATATAAAAAAAAAAAATTGAGTTGTTATTGTATTCTTCAATACACTGAGTTGTTTTCTACTGTTTTAAAAGCTTTCCATATATTGCATGTGTATTGTTGCTATATATTGAGTTAAGTACCAGAGTCAAGTATCTTATCATTGAGTTGAGTATCTTGAGTTGAGTATCTTTGAGTTGAGTATCTTATTCTTGAGTTGAGTTGAGTTGAGTGAGTTGAGAAGAGGTAAGTATGTTTCCTTTTTATCAAGTTCAAGTTGTTTATACTTTAGAATTCCCCTTACATGCTCGTACATTCCATGTACTGAGCCATTTGGCCTGCATCCTTTTATGATGCAGATTCAGGTATTCAGGATCATCAACATAAGCTTCGTTGATACCACATGGAGTTCGAGTTAGCTATGGTGAGCCTCCTTGATTCTGGAGGATTCCATTTACTTTTCAGTTATATCAGTTGTTAGGATGTCGTGGGTCTTGTCCCGACTTCCATCTTTGTCAGTTAGAGGCTTCATAGATAGATAGTAGAGTTTGAGAAGTCTGTTTTATTTATCTTATTAAATGTATTAAAGACTTGAGTTGCCTATTGTTGGCTAGTTGAATATTCTATTTTTATTCAGAGTTATTCATTTGAGTTAAAGATTTGTAATTGAGTTTCATGAATTTCATTCTGTTTTAAGCTTTGTATGCTTGAGTTAGTCTTCCGCTTGTAGTCAGCCAGGATGAGGGTTCGCTTGGGACCATCAATGGTTCTCGAGTGTCGGCCACGTCCAGGACGTAGGCTCGGGTCGTGTCACAATCCCTATTGCTATTCTATCTCCCATTAATGATGTTGAAGATACTTGCAAATATTATAACTTAGAACTAAAAAATTGATCATAAAAAAATTGTATTAAAATATATACCACAACTGTTGTAAGTTATTCAGCAGCTGCTGAAATAGATATAGCAGTTGCTGAAATTTATTCAACAACAATATTTATTTCAGCAAATTATTCAACAATTGTTGTAAATTGCTGAAATAGTCATAGCAGTTGCTGAAAATTATTATACATCTATGGCAAGAATAATAATACAAAAATCGAACTTTTAAATGAATAATACACACAAAACAATACTATTTACTTATTAAAATGATTGAAAATTACATGTTAAGTAATTTCTAAAGCTTAGACCTTTCCAAATCACATGTTAGTCTAAAATTTGAGATTTTCCCTTCTCAAATTCTTCAAATAAGAAATCTACAATAAGCTGCAACACCAACAAAACGAAGAAGAACAACAAAACGAAGAAGAAGAAGAAGAAACGCTGGAGATGAAGATCAAAAGCAAAAAAAACGTGTGAAAATATGAGAGCTTTGAGCGGGAGGTTAAGAGAAGAAAAAAAAGACTGATTTGGGCTTTCCTCTTCTAGAAATTAGGGTTTTAGTTAAAATTTGGGTGAAAGTGTTAAAATAAAAATTTGAGGACCTATTTAAAAAAGTCAATTATTTTTAAAAGTTAATTACAAATTTATCACCTACACTTAATAATTAATACTTGAGTCACTCTTTTTACATTTGTAACTCTTTTTTGTTACCTATAGTTCATTGTGTCTAGTTAGTGCGCGCTCAACCATCCATTGTATTCACACCAAACATTATCTTTTTGTTGTATTTGAATGGCCAATACTAATAAGACACGTGTTATTGGCATTTTGTCTATTTAGTGTAAACCCTAAACAGTGAAGGTGAATTGGAACCGGAGATGGAGATGGAGATGGAGTCATTGAAATCATGTGGAGCATTCATGAAAAGATTCACATTAGAACCAATTGGCTCTGATTCAGACGAACTCAATGGTCTAACTTTTGCTGTGAAAGACATATTTGATTTAGAAGGACAAATTACTGGTTTTGGAAATCCAGATTGGGGCAAAACTCATTTTGCAGCAAAATCTACTGCATCAACTGTAGTATCTCTGTTGAAATCTGGTGCTACTTGTATCGGTAAAACCGTAATGGATGAAATGGCTTACAGCATCAATGGAGAAAATTTTCATTACGGTACACCTGTTAATCCTGTTGCACCAGATAGAGTACCTGGAGGATCTTCAAGTGGATCTGCAGTTGCTGTTGGTGCTAAAATTGTTGATTTCGCATTAGGAACGGATACTGGTGGAAGCGTTAGAGTTCCTGCATCATATTGTGGGATTTACGGTATTCGTCCTTCTCATGGAGTTGTTTCAATTGATGGAGTTATACCTATGGCACAAAGTTTTGATACAGTTGGATGGTTTGCGAGGGATGCTCGTATTTTAAAGCAAGTTGGAAGAGTATTGCTTCAATTTGATCACGAATCGAAAGGTCTAAGTAAACTTATAGTAGCAGAAGATTGTTTTAAGCTTCTGGATTCTAAGAGTAATCACCAATTGATTGGAATACTGGTTGATTCGGTGAGCAAGTTATATGGAAGTGATCAAATGATTAAATATGTGAGTATAGGTGATTACATTGAGGAAAATGTTCCTAGTTTGAAGAAATTCATGACTATTGAAACTTGCAGTAATGATTACATTCCATCCTCATTGCGAGCTCTTTCAGCTGCAATGAGGTTGCTTCAGAAGTATGAATTCAAGGAGAATCACGGAGAATGGGTTACTGATGTCAAGCCTAGTTTAGGTCCTGGAATAGCAGAACGCGTACAGGACACGTTGAAAACTACCAAAGATGAAGATATTGACGTGTGCCGAACTGTGAAGACTGAGCTTCTAGCAGCTCTTAGTGCTTTACTTGGTGATTCTGGAATACTTGCAATACCAACTGTTCCTGGACCTCCACCAAAACTAAAAACTGAGACGACTACGTTGGAAGGATTTCGTGCTAAAGCTTTTAGTCTTTTGTCAATTGCTGGAGTATCTGGATTTTGCCAGGTTAGTATACCTCTAGGTATACAAGATAATCTTCCTATATCAGTTTCTTTACTGGCAAATCATGGTTCAGATTGGTTCCTGCTAAATGTTGTTGAGGCTATTCACAATGTTCTTAACTTGTAAGAAACATAATAAGTTGAGTAAAAAAAACAGAACCATATATATGATGAATAATTTGGTTATATATAATTGTTTTGTAATATGTACCAAGGTCACATTTCATTATTTCGCATCAACATCTTTATTTATAAGCTTGAAAGCATCATTTGATATTCTTCACAACATACTTATAACCGAGTCTACGAGCACAACCTTGGAATTCATCAAACTCGTCCTGTGGAACTTGTATGCCAACTAAAACATTTGCACCAATATGTCCCTTTTCAAAATAAATATGAAAAATAGATCAAATTACTCAAATAATAATAGTAGAAAGACTAGATACTTGTACTAGAATGGAACTTAAAGGTTCTAAATGGTACCTGTGCGCGATAATGGATCAAACTTATATTCCAACGCTGGCTGAAAGCATCTATAGTCTTTGACAAAGCACCAGCCTTCTCAGGGAAAGTGAATCGACAAAGAAGCTCATTTTGAAGATTTGATCTACCGCCTGTCTGCACAATTGATAGCAAGTGGAAAAAAAAGACAGAAATCAAAACATATGATCCATCGATGCCTAATGAAAACTCCATATTTTACAAAATCTTGGTTCTTTGCTAATGTACTCAAAACAGTTAGGAATGAGATTGACTGATTGAGAATCCCAATTCTGAAATTTGTTGATATAAATATTTCCGCGATTCAAAAAAATAACAATACAAGTAACAAACACGGTTCTATTTGAAGGATTTGATGAAATTCAGGATGTTACCAAATGTCTCGAGTGATCTTTGACCAAGTCATTATCTGTAAGATTAACAGTGTGCAGTTTTGCTGATCTCATCTTCTCTATCAGAGCTTCAAGTTCCGATTTCGTTTGATGAGCAACCCTGTAGATCAAAACAGATATATATATATATTCTTGTGAGAAAAAAGTGAAGTCTGTTAAAATGAGCCAACGTCTCGTTAAAAGATCAAGAACCTTGCCTGTAAAGCACTAGAGCCTTTTCATCTCTAGAATCATATCTGTACTTGAATTCAATAAACTTCATCGTTGGTCCAATCTATGATCCAAGTTGACTTTTCACATTTGTCAGAGACACGGGTTGATATCTTATATGGTCACTCAACTAATAGTTATTATGTCTCAAAAAGTCACCTTTCTTCTTGATTCTAATTTTCTTCAACAAAGAACGTGACTTTCTGATATAATAACTATTAGTTGACTGACCATCTACAGAGATTTAGTGATCAAAATAGCATAATGAGTGCTCTATGTGACCTGTTTACAGAACCGTTACTCTTCTGGCATACAAGTAGCTAGCACAGCTTTGCGATTTCTACCAGCATCTGCAAGTTTGCTTATCAATCTTAGTCTGTCAAAGTTTATATTGGCTCCACTTGTTATTGCTACTACATTTTCATCCTTGAGGCCATAGTACTTGCAGTATGCTTCAGCTCCTGCAAGTGCAAGTGCAAGTGCACCTGCAGGCTCTAATATGCTCCTTTTTTCTTCAAACATGTCCTATTAAAAAGAAATAGCAAACTTTTGTCATGTCTAATAAACTAAAATTCAGTTAAGAAACCAGTTATCTATTACTTCATTATTTTGATAATAGATAATGGCAAAAGACACATCTGAAGGCTGAAATATTACTTTTTTGCGAGTATCATTTATGAACTATCTAAGTGTTTGCGTTTCCTACTTATCAGTTTATCACCCACTATTTGTCAAAACACACCTCAAGGCTGAGTAGACCAAGTATTTGAATACAATCGTCAAAAGGCGTGTGACAACTTAATTTGCCCATAGAATTCCATCCATGTGACAACTGGCTCATTAATTTTGAGGCATGTTTTGATAAATAGTTGGTGATAACTCAGGTAATAAACTCAAACACCTGATAGTTCAGGTATGAAACTCGCATTAAAGAGAGATATTAACAAAATTTCCAATGGTCACTCTAGTTGATAGAGCATAAACTAAAGGCATTGAAAGATTTGGTTTTCAAAATACTAATGGCAAAAATCAAACAGATAAAATCATAGTAGTTATAAACTTTTAGTCCAAAAGCTTGGCTGCTAACCTTTATCGATACACATATAGCATCGCGATTAACTAGGACCACCCCATCTATTAGTTCCTTACAGAGATGGAAAGTTTCTTCACCAACAACTTTAACAGCTACGCCATCTGCAAAATTTCCAACTTGGTCCAGTATGACTCTGTGACCATAGTGTAATGACATTGCCATTGCATTTGCATCACATGGTTCAACTCCAATAATCTTTACATCAGGGGCAACTCTTTTCATATATGCAGCAATACCAGCTATAAGTCCCCCTCCACCAACAGGTACAAATATCGCGTGAATTTTATCTTTGAGTTGGCGATTGATCTCCATACCTATAGTACCTTGCCCTGCAATGACATCAGGATGATCGAAAGGAGGGATGAATGTTCGGCCTTCCTCTTCAGCCCTCTTTTTGGCGTATGCTTGTGATTCGTCATACGCGTCTCCCATAAGAACAACATTACCACCTAACCTCTCAACTGATTTCCACTGCTCATTTGGTAAAATGAAGAAAAAAAACAGAGTTTAGAATAGAAAAATATAAGGGGATAAGGGCATATGAGTCAATGCGTTGAATCTGGTGTCAATGAGTATACCACGTAGGACGCGTGCGTCTATTTGTTCAATTTTATACAAGTTTAAGCGTCTACTTGTGCATATCCAAAATTGGAGGGCATAGATGATAGTGAAGCCAAGTTAGAAGTCATATTTATGTATTATGCCCTTGTATTTTATCTAAGTTTGATTCATAGTACATAAGACACCAGATTCAATGCATTGACTCCTAAACGAAAAATTCAACAAAATTTCTTATTTCATTCTAATTCTTATTATTCTTTTTGAGAAATGTTGAAAATTATTGAAATAATAATATAATATCTTAAAAAGAAAAGGCATAAAACATAATCATGCCCTTTGACTTGATCTTAGCTCACATTTATGTCCTCCAACTTTGACTATGCATAAGTAAACACTTAAACTTGTATAAAATTGAATAAATAAACACACACGTCCTATATGAAAATTTGCGTCCTACGTGGTGTCCTATATGTATTATTCCATGTAGAACTCATTTATTTTTTTGTTCAATTTTGTACAAATTTAAATGTCTACTTATGTACACTTACAGTTGGAGGGCATAAATATGTTCAAATGAGATCAAGTTACAGAGCACTAATTTTAATAGCATTCACTAGCTGCTTTATTATATTTTAAGAGGATCCAACATGCACACTAACCTTAGAGAATCTTTTTTTTTTTTCGAATTTTGTTCACATCTTAGATCTATAAATTAACTTATCTCCGTAAAGGAGCCAATTTGATAGGAGTAGGTGCTTGCTAGGGCTGAGCCTTGCAAGACTTTTTCAAAATAAAGACCGGGCCATGGACTGGAAGATAGAGGTTAATCCGCAGTGAACATCATTTTTAAAGAGTCTAAACAACATAAATATAAACCTCTTCTTCAAAAAATTAAACTGTACATACAAATTTCGAGATCAAAATTATTTTTTTATTCTAACCTTAATCTCTGGTGTAGTAACAGGCATGACAATGATAGCATTGCAGCCAAGTTTGTGAGAAGCTAATGCAACACCTTGAGCATGATTCCCAGCTGATGAGCAAATGACACCTCTTTTCAGCTCCCCCTCTGAGAGTTTTGCCATCATATTGTATGCTCCTCTAAGCTTAAATGAGAAGACCTGCCAAATAGTACATGGACATTAATGTTACTCACCGAGACGCGATAAAATTAGTTCATTAAATTATAATCGCTATCTGATTATTGGCTTGTCCATTTATAGTATTAGTTCAGCTCATGTCAGTCCATTAAAAGTTAGACTGATATCTAATTCAAGTTGATCTATGAAAAAATCTATATATAATTTTATTATATACTAAAAAAATATATAAATTAAATACTTAAAACTTAGTGAGAATCGAACAAGTTAAATTTTGACTCGATTTTTATTCTATTTTAGTCCAACTCTATAACTTTTGACCAGGTTAATAATACACTCGTTTACTAAGGCCTCATTTTGTTCTCATTAAGATTAAAACGTCTAAATCTAAATGCACATCTGAATGATTAAGATATTGTCTCCACATCTTGATACTGAATAATTAAGACTGTTTGTTTATCAACATCTGAATGTGCATAATTTATTTTCCTTTTAAACTTGATAGATATATAATTTAAAATAAAAAGTAATTAAATATTATATCAAAAAATATTAGAAAGATATTTTTAAGAAAATGATTATTTGTGTTTAATTAATAAATGAAATACAAATGGATGCTTGAGAAATGCAATAACCAAGATCTAATTGGAAAAATATCTAATTAAATACACTTAACGGGATGAGGTCTAAATTAAACTATTCAAATTCAAATTTTTATTAAGTGCAAACAAATGAGGTCTAACCAACCAATTTTGAACCGTTTAAATTCAGTCAAACCCGCGCAGAAGAGAAACGTACGGGTTGAAGATCCTCTCGTTTGAGCCAGACGTTAACTCCGAGCTTCTGTGAAAGCTTCGGCGCGAGCTGTAATGGCGATTCGTGTGCCACGTCATACACTCTCGCACCCAAAATGTTGATCAGATACTGAAATCCACTATCACCGCCATTACCGCCCACCGGATAATTTGGTATCAAGTACCCGGGATCGCACCGTAACGAGTTCAGAGACGCTACCGGCAATGGTGAAATCAGAAATGTTTTGCTGTTGTTGGCGATTTTAACGGTGTCGCTGCAGGTGATAATGGCGGTGGTTCTCGCCGGGAAATTTGGGCGGGAAAAAATTGAGGTTGTAGTTGAAGGAGCGAAAGTAAAAAGAGTTGCCATATTGAAATGGATGTGTTGAATACAATTTGAATCTTATTTTGTTGAAGTTATGGATAAAATTTTGATAAACTAAAACTTTCTCTTATTTTTGTATATTATATAAGTGAATTGAGGACATAAATCAAAGACTATTTTTAGTAACTATCATTTTGATTATTTTAAAATTATTATTCTCCTAAAAAATGTTAATAAGTTAAGAACCTCATTAAATGAAGGATAAATACGAAGAGAAAAAAAACTCAATAACTCTTTTGAACTTTGAATAATTCACTTATTTTGAATTATAAAAAAATCAACAATTCAACTTAATATAGACTGGAGGGGTATATGTCTAGCAATAATCTAAAGAAGAGAGACTTCGTACTACGACTACACATCTATCTAATGCGATGACGATAGTGTTTTTTTTTTTTTACAGTTTGCACGTTGTTTGATAGCTAATTAAAGTTATGATGATATTAATAATGTAGGAATTAATTACTAAGGAATTTATTATTTTATGCGAGTTTTAGTGATTTATATACTATTACATATTGATGCATGAGTATTAGTCATTTCTTATTCCCTCAAGCACAAAATAATATATAAATTTTCTCGTAACTTATACTTATTAATTAGTTAATGCCGATTTTTAAATTATAAATCAAATATCATATTAATTTTATAAATAAACAAATTATATTTTAACCAACTATCAAACATGATATTACTTAAAACTAATACAATATTATAAAAAGTTCCCTCCTACGCTACGTGACTCTCACGTAATCGAGCTTTGTATAAAGTGGATATCGTACGTCGGATTGAAAAATAAAAAATAGAAAAAAATTCCCTCCTTCCTTCGAACTTTTCTTCTTTTCGAATTATACAATTCTTATTTTGTCCGCCACAAAATTAATTCTTTTATGATTTTGAAAAAAAAACAGAAAATTAGGGGGGAATCATAAGGAAAACAAAAGAAGAAGATAGTCTTTATTCATCACAAAAATATATGAAGAAACATAACTTTATTCATCAAGATAGTGCGGGTACAATTTTGTTCCTCCCATTTTACTCTCCTAAAATTTATCCATGATTCGAGGGGGCGTATTTCTCGAACTAGGATGATTTAATTTGACCTCTATATGAATATTCCATGAATTTGCGGAATATTCTAGATGCCTTTTAAGGAAATTTAGTACCATTTATATAGGCATGAACTAGGGTTTAGGGTTGAGTAGCCTCCAAAAATTCTAATTGACACTAAACACACCTTCTAGAGTCCCAATTCGAATTGAACACGTCTTGTAGAGTCCCACAAAATTTCAATGTCTACAAATGCCCCTGCTTCAAGGCTTGTCGGAGTGTAGACTCGATGAAACTCAAAGACGAGTCTTGAAGTACTCATTCTTCCACCTTTGCAACTTCAGATTTTCAGATTTGATTTATGAGAGAAGAGATGAAGGGCAGATTTGGTCCCACTGGGCGTGCCAATTTGTTTGCAACAAATTTTAAAGTGACAAAAATTAAATTGCAATCACAATAAAATATGAAGAAACATAATTTTATTGATCAAGATTGCGGTACAATTATGTTCTTCCCTTGATTCTACTCTCCTAAGATTTATCCATGATTCGAGGGCCGTTAGTGGCGTATTTCTTGAACTAGGATGATTTAGATTTGACCTCTATATGAATATTCCATGACTTTTGTGGAATATTCGAGATTCCTTTTAAGGAAATTTAGTACCCTTTATATAGGCATGAACTAGAGTTTAGGGTTGAGTAGCCTCCAAGAATTCGAATTAAAACTAAACACATCTTCTAGAGTCTCAATTCGAATTGAACATGAAATGTCGAACAAAATTTTAATTTATACATGCACTTATCAAACAAAGTTATAAAGATTTCAATCATTTTTTGAATCTCTCTCTTTCGACCTATTAAGTAAATTACTTCCTTGTTTCATATTTCATACTTGTCATCAAGTTTTTCTTTTACCTGTTCCTTGAAAAATCATAAATAGAAAGTGTTGTTTTTCAAATTAACATTTATCTCTCCTTATAAATAAAGCTAAACTAATCTTAGTTATAATTGAACAATCATAACATCAATCAATAATTACTTATTTAAACTCTTCAAATTTATATTTTTTATGCAATGTAGTTAATATTGCTTACCTTTAAAAACAATTTCTTAAAGGAAAAATGAAAGAATTAATTACTTCTACCTCAATTTCGTAAAATTGACAAGTAATTCATCTGTTCAACAATAGTTGTCGGAAAAATCTTTTTGGCCAAAAAAATTGGCTAGAATTTGGCCAGAATGGTAAAATAGATATGTTATTTTACCTTTTTGAATATTTTTACCCTTTTAACTTTAATACCTTTTAATTAAAAAATGAAAAAAAAGATCAGTTTATTTTAAAATAAAAAGGATATTATACACTTTTTAAATTTCTGATCAAATTTTCTGACCATTTAGCATTACCTATAGTTGTCTACTATATATTGACTCGGCAAATCCATAAGAAACAATAAATAATAAGGACAATATTACTATTTTATCCTTTGACTTTATCAAATTTAATTCTTTGAGAATTGTGTTAGATCATAAATAATATTTAATAGCAATAGAGACAAAAGACAAATTATCTCTTGATTTTCTAAACTGACCAAGTATCGTTAGACTACTATTTTTAAGTATAGTAGACAACTATTATTGGACGGAGTGAGTATGTTAAAATGATGTTTTCCGTAATGTTATTGTTAATACTCCCTCTATCTTTAATTATTTGTCCAATTTCCTTTTTTACTTGTTCATTATTTTGACAAATCAAGAAAGGACAAATTTTCTTACTTACTATACCCTCAATTAATTAATTTTGAAAAAGGTAAAGCTTCTTGAAAATCTTAAATTTTTAATTCATCCACTTCATAATTAATAAGGGTAAAATGATAATCTCATTGTGTTAATTATTTTTTTTTTAATAGGTGCATCGATTCAAAAGCGGAGAAGTAATTAGGAAATGACAGAGGAGAAGTTAGATATCAAAACTAGACGTGAGAGAAACTAAACATCTAGTAAAAATAGGTGTGCCCAACAAATTGACAAAGAGGTAATCTATTAAATACGTAATTATCGTTATTTCACCTAACAGTAAATTTCAATGATGTACGTATTCAAACTTAACCGAAGTATATAACTTTACAAAGAAAGAAATAAAAATAATTAAATATATATAAGTGTTAATATCAATAAATATGTGTACTATCGAATTATAAAGTTACTAATATAAAATTGACATGTGTCCAATTTGTGCACTCATTACTTGCCTTCAAGAGAGCGTGCACACTCTCTATGTTATGTCAGCGTTTGTGGTGTATTTATCTATTTTAAATTAGTTTAGGGATAATAAAACCCTAATTAAATTTAGATGTGTTTCTGAGATTTCGGTCATAGTCGAGGTACTTATGCCTTATCCCTTAATTTAACCATGAAATTAAGCAATAAATATTCTAACTTTAATTTTTAACCAATAATGTTGAGTTACTTGATTTGAAAGAAACGCATATGTGGAGAAGTATTTAATATACTTGTTTTATGCATCTTATAAATATACGAGAGTTAAATTACTTAACTTCAATGTGAATTCATATATATAATTTTTAATTAATTTAAAAGTACTATAAATTA
Source organism: Solanum etuberosum (assembly GCA_029582245.1). Lineage (NCBI taxonomy): Eukaryota > Viridiplantae > Streptophyta > Magnoliopsida > Solanales > Solanaceae > Solanum > Solanum etuberosum. The sequence goes on along the minus strand of JAJONR010001575.1, from coordinate 19,989 downwards.
TAATACTAATTAATAGTTTAAATTTTAAAAAAAATTGGTAAAAGAATAACTATAATCTCTCTATATTACTTTCAAAACATAAAAGTCCTCAAAAGTGTTGATTGAATTCTTCATTAAAATTTTTATAATAGATAAAATCGTCATTTATTATTTTCTTCAAATTTTTTTTTTATAATATTTAAATTGAGGAATCCTAAGATATAGGGTAAGAGTATTGCATCACAAAAATCAAATTACGTTAGGAAAAATTAGGAATTTTGCTATCACAACATAACCTAAATTCGGCATAAAAAGCCCACATTTTAGGTTTTTGATATCTAATAGCTCATCTTTTTAGAAAATTTGTGATGGCAATATATAATGTAGATTAAAATTTGGAATAAAATAGTTCATATTTCATATTTTTTTTTTGTATATAATAGCTCAAATACACCCCCTCCCCTCCTCCAAAATATTTGGCATTATATTGACAAATATTGAGATCCTTTATGTTATTGTTATAAGTAAAAAAAAATTATTCATTACCTAATAATTTTTACTAGCTTGTATTAAGGATTTTATATCCCCATCTCATAATGGTAAAAGTTCTTTTTTCTTCTTTGCTTTATTCTTTAGTGTGTTTTAATGTGTTAGTAATTAACAATAACTTTGAATTCATATTTAGATATTTATTCGCTCGTTATTTCAATAAGTTTGTGATTTCTTACTTATAATTCTACATACAAATGCAATGCATGTACACTAAATTAGCCATCAACTTTATTATAAAAATTTATAACTTTGAAATTAATTAAAGTTATAGCTATTAAATATTTAGTTATTTATAATAGTAAAAACTCCTAATATTTAGTATTTAGCTATGGTTTCGGTTCTTGTTGTTTTCTTAATTTAAGTGTTTATTTATATACTAGATAGGCAAGACTCGTATCAACACGAGCCCAACATTTTATATTATCATGTGATTTGATGACAAATATAATTAAAGAAAAGAGCGACAAAATAGCATATAAAAAACTTAAAGCTAAAATTGCATAAACTTATATATGAAATGTTAGGTAAGGGCAAATACATATCTTCAAAAATTCTATGCGTAAGGGGTATAAACCAAGTAATCCAAATTTCTTAAGCTTCTTAGCTGGATCAACTCAGACTTCTCTCTCTAGAAAATTGATACATCAATTCTCTTGTACAATTTAACCACATTTTATGAAAATTACACAACATAACACTACCTACATTATTTTACCGTTTACTCAAGTACATCATTTTTTGCTTAAAAAGAGTAATTTACAACTTCAATAATCTAGAGATAAATTGACAAGACTTAAAGAGTATTGAAAAATTTAAGTCATTTAAAAATGCATATGGTGACATGGAAAACTCTATAAGCGTGTCATCAAGTTAGGTTAGGCCAACCTCGGAATTAGATGTGGTCACCTTTCTGATCGGATGAAACTTGAGGCAAAATAAAATACGATATAATAAGATTGGCCTACATGTAATTTGTGTTACGTGTACACTCCAACAAAGTTATATTCAATTGGCATGATGTAATAGTATCTCAAGTATCAACTTATACCTTTAGGGTAATTCGGCACACCAAAATAAGATAAGAAAAACAATTTCGGGATAAGGTTTGGGATTAACTTCATTTCATGTTTGGTATGAGGCATCAACTAATCTCATAACTATTTTATCCCATCATTTGTACCAAACGACCCATGCACTTCATGTCGTATCTCTTCTTAGAAATCCGTTAGAAAATATAGAAGACAATATGATTAGTGAGGAGTTCAGTATAACAACTTAAACTCACCAATAAAAGCCAAAGAAAGTTAATACTGACCTTGTAGAAAACTTGTAAGGAAAAGAAATAAAAAACCTTTTAGTTGGTTCAAACATACTATCAAACATCTTTGTTGCACCAATTCTTAAACTGCATTAACTGCGCATTTTATTAGAAAGAGAAAAAGAGGAGAAAAGGTCTAAAATAATCCATAAGATTGAACCTGAATATCTATATTCAAACATGAATAAATATATAAAAAAAATTAGCACGTGCATATTAAAAATCCAATTAAAAACAACCCAAAAAAAAAAAATGGCAATTACAGACAACAAAAGTTCAATAATAAAGAAAACCTCAAATTTTTATATGAATATATGTTACACATAAATTTTCATGGATATACACACACATATAATAAGAGATAAATAGATATATCTTGAAATATACATTCATATATGTTGTGATATACACGGGACACAATGCATGATACACATATGGAATTTTATCAAACAATCCTTGAATAAATTAAAGGAAAAATTGTACATTGTAGCAAACTATTAATTCAAAATAAATGTTATAGCTATAGTTTCATTTAATGCCAATTCGTAGCAAACATATAATTTATGTTTGTGTTTGTATAAAGCGAGAGACGCTGTATATACAAATACATATCTCTCCGTCCTATACACTTATAATTATAATTATACAGATACAAATCTTCCCCTGCCCAGTCCTCTTTTGTCTTTCTCCCTCTCTCGCTTTATACAAACACAAATTTATACAAATACAATGTATAATTTGTGTTTGTATTAAGCGAGAGAGAGATTTGATATACAAATACAAATGTTTTAACTCGATTCAATTGTATATGAATTCAAATTTTATGTAGATATACAAACACAATCATTGATACATACACATAGTAGTTACATCTATACAATTATCTAATCGATATACGTATACAATTCACCTCTCTACACTCTCTCGCTCGCCTCTCTCATCTCTCTCCTAATCTCGCTCGCTACTCTAGCCTAACACAGAGAACCTATACATATGCAAACACAATTTTCATAGAAACAGACACCCAATTTATACAAATCAGATGCTTCATAGCAAACACGATTTGGCTATGGAGCGCAAATAGTAAATGTAGCTATAGAGTGTTAATATAATTTTATCTTTGCTATTCCTAAAATTTACTATAAATTAAATCCAACCCTCCAAAAGAATACAAAAATCTAAAGGGCTTTGATATTAGCCACTTTGGCTATAAAGCCTTCTTGATATAGAACCAAATTAACCCATTGGGCCTTATTCCCCTTTTTTGGCCTTAACCTAAAAAAATGAAAATATCTACACATTTTCCCACTTATAAATATGAACGTTGCTTCTTCAAAATCTTGAAAAACCTTATCTTTTTCTACTTCTCTTATCAACTCGGCGCCTTAGCAACAATGGCTTCTTCAGTTTCTTCTCTTCAATTTCTCTTTGTAACTCCACAAACCCTTTCTTCTCTAAAACCCAATTCCACTCCAAATTCATTTTCCTTCTTCTCTCTTCCTTCATCTTCTCTGAATCTTTCTTTATCTTCTTCAACTCCTTCTTCTTCTATCAAGCCTTTTGAATCTTCTTCGTTCGGTTCTCGGTTTGTTCGTAACGTGGCGTTATCTGAATTTGACCAATTGGAAGATGATGTCGGAGAAGTAGGAGAAGAAGCCAATTTCTCTCCGGACCTTAAACTCTTTGTTGGTAATTTGCCGTTCAGTGTTGATAGTGCTGCACTTGCTGAGATTTTTGAACGAGCTGGAAATGTTGAGATGGTTGAGGTAATTTAGTTGATTTTTCATTATTTTTATTGTTTGGGAAACGTTAATTTTGTTGCATAATTAAGTAAATAGAATTGTGCCCTGTTATAACTAGCAGAGTATTTGCAGGTATGGTCATGTAAAGACGTAATTAAATAAATAAAAGTGGTGGAGTTAGAAATTTTAACGAGGGTGTGTCAAAATATAAAAAGTTTTAGGTAAATAGTGTAATTTTTCGACAAAGAATCGACACCCTTAAGACATGCTATGAAACTTTGTTGACATAGTAGTAAAACATTTTCTTCATGCTTGCTCAAGTATCTTGGAGAAAGGGTTGTGTTTTGTACTTTTCCCTGTAGTGAGCTCGAGAAGATTTGTTCTTTATCGGGTTTTCGAGTGGATGTGAGATGCTAGGGTTTATGGGAAGGTTATTGAAGTTGTGACAATTTTTGTAGGTTATATATGACAAGCTCACAGGAAGAAGCAGAGGGTTTGGTTTTGTGACAATGTCGTCAAAAGCGGAAGTGGAAGCTGCTGAACAACAATTCAATGGATATGTAAAGTTTTGCCCTTTGTTCTTACCATTTATTAGTATCTTCAAGTGTACTTATATTACAATGTCTGTTTGATGTTTTGATAAGTGAATATGGCTTGCTATGCTAATTAGCTGCTGATGAAAACACTTTCTAGTCTCACTTTTCAATTTGTCATTTGTGTAATCTAAAAATCTTGTCTTTTCAAAAGAAGTGCTTGGACATGCATATCTAAGTAAATCTTTTGATGTTTCTCTTGCAGGAAATCGACGGGAGGGAATTGAGAGTGAACTCTGGGCCAGCACCAGAGAAAAGGGAGAATTCATTTGGAGGTGGACGAGGTGGAAGAAGTGAGAATTCTTCTTATGGAGGTGCACGAGGTGGGAGAAATTTCGATAGCTCCAACAGAGTCTATGTAGGAAACCTCTCATGGGGTGTCGATGACCTTTCACTTAGAGAATTGTTCAGTGATCAAGGCAAAGTTGTTGATTGCAAAGTAGTCTATGACAGAGATAGTGGTAGATCAAGGGGCTTTGGATTTGTCACATTCAGTTCTGCTCAAGAGGTCAACAAGGCAATTGATAGCTTGAATGGCTTTGTAAGTATATTTTTACTAACCCTTATTAAACGAGGATTATAAATCATCCGATATCTGGTTTACTAGTTGAACCACAAATTACTTTGGTTTCAGCTTTGCTAGATGTTGTTTCTCATTGGACTCGAGTTTGTGAAAAGATACTCAATATTCTCATCAGGCTGTTCTGATACTATGCATCTGGTGTGATTTGTTGTGCAGGACCTTGATGGCAGGTCCATTCGCGTAAGCGCTGCAGAGGAGCGACCCCCCAGGCGTCAATTTTGAATGTGTTAAATTACATCTTTTTGATTGAGAAAAACTTGAGGTAAACAACTCGCATGTTCATGTTTCAAATTTATGCATACTCTTTAAAGGCAGAGCTGAGAACTCATCAATGTATACTCTTATATGGTTATTTTACGGTTCAACGCTCTTGTTGAATGTGTTTTAGCTTCTTACAAATGTAAAATCTTACATGGCAGGGCCTGGAAATGATGAAAAAATCGTAACAAAGCTCATGAAATGCTTGCAACCTTCAACACCTGCTACTACTACTTTAACACCAAATTTGGTACAAAATATTTGGTATCTGCATCTAGACTAATGAGAGTACTCAGTATATTTTCTTTTGCAGTGTATGTTCTAAAATTGCCTTGGGGAAAGATTCTGACCTGTAATATTATATCCATTAGTTGATAATGGACTAGAGAATGACATGTTAGATCACTCTTTGGGATGTGTTATCTTGGTGTGAAATGAATGTGGGAATTTGTTGCACAAATTTTTTGTTTGAAAACTTAATTTGTTGATTGAATGTGTGGTTGATTGTATACGAAAAAATGGTCATCGCATACAAATACAACGTTAAGATATTTGTATTACATAATAACCGTACTATGCTATGCTGGAATCTATGTAATATTTTATGCATGATAGGATGGGTGATATCTAATCTCCGTGTGCCTTGTACTCTAGTAGTTCATTCACCACCTTATAACTATACAACCTCTTTTACTGCTTTTGTGGAAACAATATACTCAAGTCTTTTTGGTAGATAAGCAATTGTAGCTGACATGCTGCCTTCTACATGAATAGAATTCACACATCCTATAACAAAAATACTCAAATCTTCGTCTGTCCAATGTCAGACCAATATTCATGATCAGAGACGGATTCATAATTTAAACTTTATGAGCTATCCATGACCCTTGAAGTATCTCAAAAGCTTCACTGGCCTATTATGACAAGTGCAAACCATAGCATACATGATACTAAAAGAAGTCCTGATGGAAGAAATGAACAAAACACAATGTTAAACTATGTCTACCTTCATCTTGAGCCTCCATTTTTTTTATTTTTACGCTCATTAACATGTTGTGGTTGTAACTTGCTGGGATTTACTGAATTCAAGTCACACTCAGATTTTCTTCCACAAAACACATTCCACTTTTTCTTTGTTTTTACCACCTTTTTAAACTCCTGTTTCATGCTGTTACACTCTTTTTCTAGTTCTGCAACACGCTCCCTCATGTCATCGATACTTGATCCTCTTCCATTTCCTGTGTTTGTGTTCCGGTTGCCTCCATGAAGAGTAGTACTTTGGGAGTTGTCAAGATTATCTGAGACAAAGAACAATCCTGATATTGATGTCCGTAGTCGAAGTTGTTCAAAGAACAAGACTTGAACTATGACCCTAAGAGGTAGCCTCTCGTTTTGAGCAGCGTGTGTGCAAGCTTCTAACGAGAGCTTCTGGCAATTCATTAGTCTGCAGATTTGCTCTCTTTCTGAGTCTGTGAGCCAAGGATGTGCCTAAAATTGAAATGTGCAAGAAAGGGTGCACAATATCAGATCACTATGAAGTTTAATATATGTAAATCCCAACAACAACATTCGCAGTATGATCCCACATGTAAAGTCTGAGGAGGGTAGAGTATATGCAGAACTTGCCCCTACCCCATGGAGGTAGAAATACTATTTTCAAAAGACCCTCAGCTCAAGTAAAAAAGAAAAATACAGAATCAAAGAGGACATAGTAAATAATATGGGAAGCATTACATAGCAATATTCAGATAAAAGGAACAATAACAATAACCAAATGATGCGATAAATGAAGCACGAGAAATAACAAGTAGTTACATGAATCGATGGACAGGTAACTACGAGAATAAAGCTACTACTACTTGTAAGGAAGGAAAAACAGTATAGTGTACCAAACCTAAATAAAGCGAGACAACATGCAATTACCTACTCACCTTCTACTATCATAAATCTCAACGATAAGCATTAATTGATAATCTGGTCAAAACGGTAACTAAATTACATAGATTAAACGACACGGATAATGTAAAAGAAAGTAAACTTGACTTGTAGAAGAAGAGGTAGAGAAATGAATTTTGTCAATTCTAGTTACTACTTTACCATAACATAGGAACTCATCAAAATGACTGAGAAATCAAAAACAAGTTGCTACAGTGACATTCTAATTTCAAAAGAATCAATTTCAACCCGATAGAAGTTAGAACGACACATTTGAAGTAAGAAGAATCGCGTATCATTAACAGAAATATAGAACTACTTGTTACCTTCAAATATATATCAATTGCACGATAGATACCATCAGTAAGTGGCCTTGCAAAATCCGGGATTGTAGCAGCAAGAGACTGAAATTTAGGGAACTTGTAATTAACATCAGGCGCGACCTCAGAAAGATATGAATCCACTAGATTTGCTACCCTTGTTAATGAAGTCAAGGAAGTTGAACCTTCCATCAATTGGTTTTCTTCCATAATACATGGAGATGGTGCAGAAGAAGCCTGGTCTATTGACATAAAATGATCCAAAATTCTCTGAAAACAGTCTATGTCATATAAAGTTTCTACTGAATATCCCATATTTGGTATTAACAAGTCATCTAGTGCAGCTTGATCTAACTGCAATCCCACTCTTCTCTCCAAATTCTCCCTGCAAGATGGACTTGCTTGTAGCATCATAGCGCTACGGAGCAGCCTAAGAAGAAACCTGTATTGATATGTAAAATATGTGATTAAAAGTATGCTCTCTATAACAACTTAAACTTCTAAATAAGATAGTTCACGCAGTTCAGTATGGTACCAGAGCAGGCGGAAGGTGTGTTTGGTATGAATGAAGATGTTTTCTTAGAACTTTTTTTCGAAATAAGTGATTTTCTTACTTATTTTCTAAAATTTGCTAAGTAAGCAAAAAGTTTTTGTCTCGAGCATTTATACGAGCTTGTTTGGATGGACTTATAGCCTATGGCTTATAAGCAAGTCAGGAATCCTAAGTGCTTAAAAACTAATTTGAGTTTAAAACATCTATAATAAGTCAATCCAAACAGGCTCTCTGGCATCTAGAAAAACACTATGCAGATGGGGTGATCAAGGGGTGGTAGGGGGTTGGGGGTAGGGAGGAGACCATGAACTTAGAAGGCCACTTAGGAAAGTCACATTTCTCATTTTTAAGTAACTTGTATTCCCAAAGAAAAATGTTTTTCAAAACGTTTTGACCAACCAAACATGGAAAAATTGGAAAACATTTTCTCTGTATCAAACACATGCACCCCTAAGTTCAAATCTCATGGCCAACCAAAAAGGAAAAAAATTGTTACATAATATGATTAAGTAATTAAAAGTGTGTTTTCTCTAACAACTTACGAACCTGGTTTCTGTTACTCCTTTCTGATTTGGCAACAACTCCATTATCTCCTCTAAAAGTGCCCTTTGGTCTGCTTCTGATGGAGTTGAAATTGTTGATCCTGATTTATTAGTGTGGCTAGTAGCATCCTTGAAACTTGCTTGTCTATTCATCAAAGGAATATATTTCTTTGCATAAAACACAAGTGCACCTGCTACATTTTCCGGCCTCATTCCTCCAGCTTCAACCGCCTGAATCAACCGTTTATACAAAGGTAAGCTAAGAAACGAAACGTCTTCATACCACCAATCATCTGTCATCGGCTGTGTCTTGGATCCCGTGCATATTCCATTCCACACCTCCGCGTCTGTGGTATCCTCATGACCATTTTCGGACACAGGCCAGTTAAACAACTTTGTATCGGTACAAGCTTTCATTGCTAAGGAATTTATGCATCTTTTCACAATATGAAGCTCTTCAGCATGTGGTAGAACTTCTTCACATGTTTCAAGAGCTTTTATAGTATCTGTCCAATTCCCAAAAACGTCGTTAAGAAAAGATTCTGTTTGTGCAATGAGATTTGTCTCACCATATTCATCTGTCATTTGCAGATACTCTGATGCACATCTAAGGCTCACTATATTCAAAGGAGTGATTTCTATTTTGACACCATAACAGAATCTGGCTACTAGCTCAAATGCTTTAGCACCACCAGGTATGTCATTGAGCTGCAGGACGCTAACTGATACGTCGTTGTTTGATGAATCTTTAATTAGCTTTGCTAGTAGTCCACTTCTTGATATCAATGGGTACTGCAGAGTAATACACAAACAAGATAAATGCACAAACACTACACCTCCGTTTCAATTTGTTTGTCTTATTACTTTCCCTTTCAACTGGCATGTTTAAGATCACACGATTAAATGACATTTTGGTATATTCTATATATCTTTAGTTTAAGACCATAAGATTCAAAAGTCTTTTTAACTTTCTTAAACTCCGTGTCAAGTCAAAACCAGACAATCAGGTTGAAACGGAGGGAGTAATTGATAACAACAAAAGAAGAAGAAGGTGTACCTTGTGTAGATAAAAGGACATTTCTCCAATTTCAATTGTAACATCACTGGGAAGGCCTGATGTGCAATGCCTGAAGAGAGTTCATGCATAAGCTTCATAATTCAAAGAAAACATTTCTAATTTTGCTACTTCAGAAACAAAAATGAATCAAATGTTTTGAACTTTTAATATACTGAAATGTTATGTTGCTCGAACTCTTCAACAATATCAATGGATGCATGTCATATTCTCCAAAAGTAATTTATTTTTGGAGAATTAACACAGGTGCGGCATCAAAAGTGAAAAGTGAAGTTGAACTTCTGTTAGTGAACAGAGAGATTACAAGCATAAGCTCAAAGTTGACACAAATGTTGTATTTTTGACAGGGGGACTAACTCCTTCTAACGAGTTATGCATTTTGTTATCATTTCCAATCAAATGATCCATTAATTCAACTAATGGATGATTACAAATGGATCGATTTTTTTTTATTTCCATTGGACGCTCTCTTAGAATGAAAAAAATATTAATAGGGAGCTTTTCTTCTTTAATAAGTATTATGCATCACGAATCTAAATTAATCAGAGTCTCAAAGCAGATATCGAACATCAAATGGAAAAAAAAGAAGCGGAAAAGGGGCTTACCAAGCTTGGCCTTCACGACGGAAGGCCTCAGATTTGGAGCCAAGTCTTAGAAATGCCATGTATCCAAATGGAGTCAAAAGTAAATAATGCAATAATTAGTTGTTTCAAATGACTGACAATAATTTCTCTGCTGCAAATTTACACAAACATGAAGAATCCAAATGAAGATAAACACACAACATAATTAGAAAAAAAAGGTCTTTAATAATGATAATCAATTAGGATTTGGGAAAATTATTATATATTTGTACTAATTTTTTATGTGTATTAATAATTAATAATTGGGATTAAAAAACAGTGAGTGTAGGTAGCAAAAATAGTTTTGGACCGAGTCTTTGGCAGTTAAAACAACCGTTTTCCTCTCCTCTTATCTACCCTCTTTATACTCTTCATATATTCACTCAAAACATATACATAAAAGATGTATATATATAATCGGGGGCGGCTCTATAGATATGGTGGCCTAAAGACGACACTAATGAGAGACTTAAAATATTTTCAATAAATTTATTCATATTTTTATTTGAAATAAGAGTTTAAGCTTGTGTTTGAACATGCGATATTCTCACCACTGGATATACAAAATGGGAACATGATTTTCAAATCCCGAATTCTCAAGAAAAATATGAGTTGAGATTCCAAATCGTGATTTTTTAAATAAACGTAAAACTTTACCCCTTGTTGGATTCGAAAGTGAATAGGGCGTCATGCAGAAGCTTACAAATTGCAAATCATATGATTGACAAATCAGACGACAAATAAAAGTATCCTAAAGACATATTATTTATATGGTTTGGTCAAACGACCTACATATGATAAAACTAATATTGAAAAACATAAAGATGTTTAGGAGAAAATCTCTCTTTAAATGACTACATTGTGGATGCTAGTGTGTTATTGATATGAGAAGATGGTTCTAACATAAAGATGTTTAGGAGAAAATCTCCCAATAAACAGGACTCTTTAAATGACTACATTGTGGATGCTAGTGTGTTATTGATATGAGAAGATAGTTCTTCAATTTATAGAGTTCCAAACTTTTCTTCCAAGGAAAGAATAACTCAAATATGGAAGAATATTATATTTTTCTTTCAGGAAAAGTAAAAACATTTGTAGTAATGTTTTGTCTTTTCTTTTAGGAAAAAATAAACTTCAAATATGGTAAGAAAATCAGGGCAAAACCCTAACACCCATAAGTTTATATTTTTTATATATATATAAAAAAAAAACCTGTCATTATAAATTTTATAAAAAAAAAAAGACCTATGCTTGGAGTAATGAGATTGTCCGTACCACTAAAAGAATTACTCCCTTTGTCCAACAATAATTATCCACTATTGACTTGACACACCTCTTAAGAAACTATAAATAGAAGGGTGATTTTACTAAATTACCCTTTGAATATAATAAATATAATATCTTGAAAAATGTAATAGAGAAATGATTATAATTAATGATAAGGGTAAATTAGGAACTAAGTGTAAAATTATCCATGGATTTCATAAAGTGAACAAGTATTGTTGGACATCTATTTTTAGTATAGTGAACAAGTATTATTGGACGGAGGGAGTATATTAAAAAATAAAATAAATAGTTACTGTTATAAATTCATTGAACTAAGTGGATTGTCCATTGAGTTTATCCATAAACTTATACTTATCATCTATGTGTATTCCCTAGGTTCTATGAACCTTTTTGAATAAGAATGTATCTATTTATTATGATACTTAATCTGGTGACTTTTGGAGTGATTTCTCAACCTATAAATAGTGTTGTTCATTCATCATTGTAACACACATATGAGACATGAAGACATTTGAATAAGATGATCTCTACATTCTACTCCCCATATATCTTTGTCTATATTGTTTGTAGTATATTGTTTATTATTTTACAACAGTTATTACTATTGTTGACTAGTAGATTTTTATAAAATTGTGTGTATTTGGAAGTTTGTAATCACTACATTTATCAATGCTTATGATATTTTGATATCTTATTTATGAACTATGCTTTGCTCATTTGGTATTGCATAAGAATTGGAGAAACTTTGATAGTTTTCACAACCTATCGGATTTATATATTTCTGAGAAAAAAAATTTAAATTACATATCCAAATAAAATTTTAACTTCAAATGAAACTGATTTCGAATCAAGATTCTATATCGCATGTCCAAACAAACACTAAGAGAAATCATGAGAAAGAATAGAAAAAAGAGCAAATTTCAGAAAACATAGTAGTATAGATTAAAATTCCTTAAAGTAACCATTGTCTCTGAGGTAGAGGTATGTGAGACGGGGGAGTACATATGTGTTTGTTTATACTTTATCCTTCTCAAACTCTACATGATGTTATACTTCTCCTAATTTATAGATAAATCATGAGCTTGTTGAATTTTGAAAAGACACCTAACTATAATATATTGTATTTGTATGGGCAAAGCATTCTTAAAGATATTGTATGCATACACCTTAAGCTAAATTAATTCTTCATTTATTTTTCTAAGGTGATATGGAAGCCATCATGTCATGTCTAAATTAAGGTGACCATTTTTATAACTTTTGTCTTGGCTGTTGGCTCCATGTGAGTCTTTTTCTCATTCACCGTTTGGTTGGTATATGTATTGAAGCTCAATTATATTTAAATTCTTGGAACGTAGGATTTTATTCGAAAGAAAATGATTTTTATTTTTAAAAAATTTCATATACAGAGCTCGAACTCAAAACTTCTGACTACGATGATCGATGTGAGTTGATTTGCTGTCTGTATGGTGTGGGTCATTTTTGCATTAATTAAAGATTCTTTTGGTCATAAAAAATATTTATTTATTATGAATTAAATTTGGGTCTTTTACATATTTGGTTGCTCCACTAAAAATAATTATAGTGGCTAACTAATATATACGTATTAAATATGAATTTTAAATTTGTAAAAGTGATTCAAATTTATTTTCAATTTACTTTTATAAATTTCAATAAAATGTTATTTTCTCTTTTTTCTTTGTAAAAAACTTTTAACTATTTATCTTCAACTTTATTAATTTTAAATAATATAAAAAATATTTAAAAATTATGATCAAACGCATGCAAATATTACAATTGGAGTAGATCTTTGAGATGTAAGTTTGCTGGCAGATATGGTTAAAGAGTCCTTTTCTAGGTATTGTTTGATTGCATAATAATGTGCAGACCACATATGGACATGGTTTGATGGTGAAAGATTAATTTTATTAGGAGAGTAAAAATATAGAGTTAATATCTTAAAATGTGATTCAATTTTGGAAAATTATTTATCAAAGTTATTGAATTTTATTTTATATTAATAAAATCATTCAACTCAAGTCTTTATATCAATAAAATCACTCAACTAATTTTTTTTATCTCAAATTCTTTTATGATAAATTTAATTAAGTGATTTTACTGATGAAAGGACGTGAGTTGAGTGATTTTATTGATACAAAACAAAGTTTAATGATTTTGCTAAATAGTTTACTGAAGTTCATACACAATTTTTTTTAAAAAGAATTTAAGTGAATATATATATATATATATATATATATATATACACATTAATTATTATAAATATAATACATAAATAAATATTTTAACTTCAATAATGCATCTAAAATAGGTTAACCTTAAGAATACATATAAACACCTTTAACTCATCTTTCATTTTACAATGAAATCTATAGACTATATGTATTCCAAAGACATAAACATTGTAACACAACATATAACAAGTCAAAAAATACTATTCAATTATTGACTTGACGTCACAAAATCTTTTCTAGTAGGAAAAAATTTAACCACATATAAGAGTTGGATGCAAGTAGCCTAAGTTGCCAACATACTTTTTCATCAACATTTTCTAATTAATTGGCGACGGATTTAATTTGTATATATTGATAGTGAATTTTTATACATATTAGGTGTATTTTAACAGGTAATTGGTTTATGTGTATTTTAACATGTTGTATTAATTTAATTTATTATGGACTTTTATATGTAAGTATCTTTTAAATGATTTAACAAAGTATATGGTTAATCCATACGTGTATATTATGTTGAAATTATTTATTTATTGCTTGATTATTTATAATGCGAAAGAATTTGGGTGTGGATTAATTCGGATCTATATAAATAATAACAAATAAATATATTTTTATTTCAAATTAAAAGATGGAAGGACTCCTCCTGTGTCGGTGTCTTGTATCCGTTAAATAAGAAACGACACAATTTTTCTTACCCAAAAAAACAACAAACTAAATTTCTCCTTCTCCAATTCTCGTAAAGTTTTAGTGAAGATTTCTACAACGAAAAATGGTACGATTCATAGTCTGTGATTCTTCGATATAATTCGTATTTATATACATGTGATTCCACTATTAAACTAATAAAACATATTAAATATTCTTATAAACTGTGAGTTTGATTAGATTTTTTGGAAAAAATGTTAACCGTGAATAATGTCTCTCGAGAACTTCTTCAACAGAGTAGATCTTGACCTTATTTTGAAGCTGACTAAAATATAATTATTTTGTGTGGAAGAGACATTGTTGGAAAGGAAACCTCAGTAGAGGTTTATTTTATTTTATTGAACACTGTTCAATAAATTATCAATAATGCAAGTGTACTTCTAGTTTTACTTAATTGTTGAGTCTCTTAATTTGTGACATGATAAATTAAATATTAGTAATAGAATTCTGCCATAAATATTGATTGTTTTTTAATGTGTTTTGAAGCAAAACATATTAACACTTTGTTTGGAACGTTGTATTGTATTGTTAATTTAAATATAATGTTTGTTTTGATTGTTACTCAAATATCCCATTTTGCGACCCATTTTTATTTTATATAACTACCGATTTGATGTGATAGCTTTGTTACCTTAATATTTTTCTTCTAATTTTGTCTTTATTATTATTTAATAATTATATTTCATATTTTATCATTTTCATAGTAGCTCTAACGTATCCTACTTTTCTTATACATTTTTCAAATTATGAATGTGCAAGTGTAACATTATATATCCAAACATTTTATTCATTATAACGCAATACCTACGAACTCTCCTCCATCCAAACAAAGGGTAAGAAATCTTTTAAAAGTGAGCTAAATAGTCGTACACCGAAATTTAACTCAACTAAATTTGGACTTTAGGCAAGAGTAGAGTTAGGTAAATCCAATAAAAAGTTAAACTTCCTCTCAATAGCTAGTTAGTCAAATTATTTACTTTTATTAATCTATCTACCTAATTAAGCACAACAATACTTAATTAAGCACAATAACCAGGTTATATTATGAATTGTCCGATATTCTGATATTTGTAAAAATGCTTTCATTCGATCGAGAGAGGAACAATTTTATTCAGCACCATATCATTTGAATAACTTGTCTTATATAACTAAAATACAAGAGAATAATTATATTAATTTTTTATCAATGGAATTCTGAATGTGACATCTCAAACTTATAATACCTAATCTTATAATAATACAAATAAAAAAAATAATGAAACATATCTTTGTTGTTTTGGTTGGTTTCTGAATCCGAATTAAAAGGTGAAAATTATCAAAATGTTGAAAACAACCAACCAAAAAATCCATAATTTTTTTTTTTCTATTCGGTGTTTGGAGCCCGATTAATTCGGATTCGTGCCAGAAAATCCCACGTTAGGAATAAAGTGCTTCCTAACAAAAATGATTTTGTATAAGAGGGGGCTTGAACTCGAGACGGATCAAGGAATATCCTTGTTGTTTTGGTTGGTTTCTGAATCCGAATAAAAAGGTGAAAGATATGAAAATGTTGAAAACAACCAAAAAAAAAAAAATCCATAAAAATTTAACTGCATATAACACTTCTAAAGAGAGAGAGAGAGAGAAAAGAAATAAATAACATCGGCATGTTTTTCGTTTTCCACCTCTTCCTATTTTCTCTAGGGTTCTCTCTCCTTGATTCTAGTTGTTTCTTCCGCGATTTGTTAGTCCATTGCTGCTATATTTATTGTCAAATTGTACTCACTGTTGAGTCCATAGCAGCCAGTGACTTGAAAATTTTGCAGCAATTTAAGAAAATTTCAGAGTTTTCTACGCCTTTTCTCTTGGACGAATTTTATTTTTCTGATTTTTACATAGTTTTGCAGAGTATATAGAAAGGTATGGGCTTCAATTAAATCAGAATTTGATTTTGCTATCTTCCATTTTTCTATATGGTGTACTGATGAATGTTTCTGCAGAATCTGTTAATGGCGGACAATAACAAATCAAGGAGAGAGAATTGTTTAGATTCGCAATTGTGGCAAGCATGTGCTGGTAGTATAGTAAAAATGCCTGCAGTTAATTCGATAGTGTTGTACTTTCCTCAAGGACACGCAGAACATGCCGGTGTAAATGTGGAATTTAAGAGTGACATTAAGATTCCATCCTACATTCCTTGTAGAGTTTCGGGTATTAAATACATGGCAGAACGCGAAACTGATGAAGTTTTTGCGAAAATTAGATTGACTCCTATTAGTCTTAATGAATTTTTCGAAACGGCTGAGGAGAAAATTGGGTCGGATAATTCACATAAACCTCTTTCGTTTGCTAAGACATTGACTCAATCAGATGCTAATAACGGTGGAGGTTTTTCTGTTCCGAAATATTGTGCAGACACGGTTTTTCCTACCTTGGATTACACTGTGAATCCTCCTGTTCAGACACTCTCAGCAACGGATATTCACGGGAAGTTATGGCAATTCAGACATATTTTTCGAGGGACACCAGAACGTCATCTTTTAACAACCGGTTGGAGTACTTTTGTGAACGAAAAAAAGCTTGTTGCAGGTGATTCCATTGTGTTTCTAAGGGATGAAAATGACAAAATTTCTGTAGGAATTCGAAGGATTAAAAAAAAGAGTGTTACAATTGAACCCGAGACTTCTCCTTGGTGGTTTCCATCTGTTGGTAATCTTACTATACCACGCGGAGGGTTTTCAGCTTTTCTCAGAGATGATCAGAATACAAACTCGAGTTGGAATTTGATAAACAGGGGAAATGTTAAAGCAGAATCAGTTATTGAAGCTACGAATCTTGCAACTAATAGACAACCATTTGAGGTTATCTTCTATCCGCGGAGTAGTACTCCAGAGTTCTTTGTTAAGGCGTCACGTGTGAAGGCAGCATTACAAATCCCTTGGTGCTCAGGAATGAGGTTCAAAATGCCCTTTGAAACTGAAGACTTAGTGATAAGCTGGTTCATGGGAACTATATCGTCTGTTCAAGCCATCGATCCCAGTCGATGGCCAGATTCACCTTGGAGGATTCTTCAGGTAATACAAACTATATTTAGTGTATATGTTTGGTATAACATGTTCTGATCCGTCATACTACCGTGACCTATATTTGATAGGTGTTCTGTTGTAGGTGACATGGGACGAGCCAAATTTGCTTCATAATGTGATGTGTGTCAACCCATGGCTCGTGGAACCAGTCTCAAACATGCCCACCATCCACTTTAATCCCTATACACCCCCACTAAAGAAACTTCGATTATCTCACAATTCCGATTTTCCTCATCTTCCTAACCATCTAGAATTTTCTCTAGATCCTCATCTTCCTATGTCAAGTTTTCCCAACCATCATCATCTTCTTAGGCCCAATGACCGTCTTCCTAACAACACCCCTGTTGGCATGCAGGGAGCCAGGCATGCTCCATATAATTTATCATTACCGGATATCCACACCAATAAATTGCACTCGAGTCTATCTCCTGTCGGTTTTCCATCACTTTATCATGTTGTTGCGATTCCTAGTACCTCCAATAATACCATGATTCCAAAGCCAAGTAAAAATGATGATATATCTTGTTTGCTAACCCTGGGAAGTTCCACCGAAACTAAGAAGAAATTTGACGGTGAAAAAACACCACAATTCCTACTCTTTGGTCAGCCCATAGTTATTGAACAACAAATCTCTCAAAGCAATTCAAGAATTAGTGTTTCAAATAGTTTTTCTGATGGGAATGAATATAAGAAAGAGAATACGTCTGATTCCTCAGATACTTCATTTGAGAACAATAGTGTACCAGATTGCTTACCATCTGAACCATTTCAATCAGAGAAAAAAATGTGGAGATTGGACAATGTAAAGTTTTCATAGAATCTGAAGATATAGGACAAACAAATCAACTTGGTGATGAATCATTTAGGTATGTGTTTATCTTTCGTAAGTGATATTTTATAATTCAGCTTCATATGAACTTAATTGAATATTCTTTGTTGTGAATAGCTATCATTGATAGAATCATTTTTTTTTTTTTATGTATCCAAATTTGTTTTGTAGGGAATTCACGAAAGCGGCACGAAGATTAACAATTCTAACGGATTGAAGCAGTGATAATATAAGAGCTAGGGAGTATAGAAAATAAGTCACTATCGATCAATATTTTTACTAGGTTCAATGATGATTTTGAGTTTTGTTTTCAGAAAATTTAGATGTTTTTCGTATGTTTTGTAGGCTAAAGTTTAGCATTTGTTGATGGTGAAAATTATATCTCGTTTTCACTCAAGTACTCTATTCACTGCTCATGCTCATGAGCAGGCGGAGCTAGGAAAGAAATGACTATATAACACAACACAGCGTGAGAGCAGAGCCGATCTAATAAACAATGTTTATTCAAAACACTTATCTGCTCTACACTTATCTGCTCTAAAGGCCTGCTCTTTTAAAGTCTAAAGACTATGCTGGTTTGAATATTCATGCCTACAATAACGATATTGATGATCTTAGAGCTAGTCTGCCCTTTTCAAGTCTAAATACTATGCTGGTTTGAATGTTCATGCCTCTGTTGTTTTGGATGATCATGCCTACAATAACGATATTGATCTGCCCATGTTTACGATATTGATTGCTCATGTTAACGATATTGATCTGCTGCTTTGGATGATCATGCTTTTAAAGTCTAAAGACTACGTTGGTTTGATTATTCATACCTACGTTGGTTTGATTATTCCTGCAGAACCTACGTTGGTTTGATTATTCATGCTTCTGCTGCTTTGGATGATCATGCCTACAATAACGATATTGATTTGCTTAATGATCTGGATGATCTGGATGATCATGCCTACAATAACGATATTGATTTGCTTAATGATATTGATGATCTTAGAGGATTGCCTACTCTTTTAAAGTCTAAAGACTACGTTGGTTTGATTATTCATGCATCTGCTACTTTGGATGATCCATCTAAGTTTGATGACAATTTTTCAAATTGAAGCACCCCAATTGAAAACTGCTGCATCTGCTACTATGGATGATCCATCTAAGTTTGATGACAGTTTTTCAAATTGAAGCACCCCAATTGAAAACTGGTTTGATGACAATTTTTCAAATTGAAGCACCCCAATTGAAAACTGCTGCATCTGCTACTATGGATGATCCATCTAAGTTTGATGACAGTTTTTCAAATTGAAGCACCCCAATTGAAAACTGGTTTGATGACAATTTTTCAAATTGAAGCACCCCAATTGAAAACTGCTGCATCTGCTACTATGGATGATCCATCTAAGTTTGATGACAGTTTTTCAAATTGAAGCACCCCAATTGAAAACTGGTTTGATGACAATTTTTCAAATTGAAGCACCCCAATTGAAAACTGCTGCATCTGCTACTATGGATGATCCATCTAAGTTTGATGACAGTTTTTCAAATTGAAGCACCCCAATTGAAAACTGGTTTGATGACAATTTTTCAAATTGAAGCACCCCAATTGAAAACTGCTGCATCTGCTACTATGGATGATCCATCTAAGTTTGATGACAGTTTTTCAAATTGAAGCACCCCAATTGAAAACTGGTTTGATGACAATTTTTCAAATTGAAGCACCCCAATTGAAAACTGCTGCATCTGCTACTATGGATGATCCATCTAAGTTTGATGACAGTTTTTCAAAT
>JAJONR010001574.1:0-97253 GCA_029582245.1 Solanum etuberosum | reverse complement strand
GAATGCACTAAGTATGATAGCCATGCACAAAAATAGTGAAATCATGCTAAAAAGGGACATTTTAGTTCAATGCATGCCATTTGCTAAGTTAAAACATCCTTTGGGAGATAATGTAGAAACACAAGTCATAAGCATAAACAATTCATAAGTCATCATGTCATAAGAGAAACTTACCATAAGTACCCTTAAAGCATACTTGTGCAATGCATAGATAATATCCATAATCTCACCCATACTAAGTAAAGCTTCTTGAGTAACTATAGTTCATAACTCAACTAAGTGTTCATACTACCATAATAGGGAATAGCCTTAACCGACATAGACCATGTGAGCTAAACATGGAATCCGGTGTCTACCCCACACCGAAAAGGGGTTGTCCTACTTGCCGAGGGTAGAACCAAACTCTTAGCTTAGGTGGATCCACTAGCTAAAGACCTATGAGGGCACATAGTTATGGGATAGAGAGATTGCTTCTAGAAACCCGGACTCAACTATGGTAGAAGGTTTCCATCTCATGAGATACATACTTTAGGAACCCAGACTCAACTATGGTAAAAGCTTCCATCTCATATTCATATCACTCGGTGCTAAGCATTGATTCCCATTGATTACATATTAAGTCTTGACTTAAGTTCATTTTCTTGGAAGAATGTCTTGACACTCAATCCAACATAACCATACTATAGCTCCTAGATTCAATAGGTGAGACTAGTCTTCCAACCTTAGAATCACTACATGTGACAAACCTTTCACATCATATCATATTCATACATAAGTG
Source organism: Solanum etuberosum (assembly GCA_029582245.1). NCBI lineage: Eukaryota > Viridiplantae > Streptophyta > Magnoliopsida > Solanales > Solanaceae > Solanum > Solanum etuberosum. The sequence goes on along the minus strand of JAJONR010001574.1, from coordinate 96,475 downwards.
TATACAAGAGGATAATTTCCAACAACACAACAACTAGATCATAATCATATTCACTTTACTCTCAAAGTGCTCATAAGCATGTATACAATTCTCATAATCATGCATAATTCATATACTTTGGCCTTCAAGGAAAATAGGTCATAATTCATCAACACATCTAGGATTACTACATTAGACATGGATAATAACATAATTCAAGTACTTTCATGCATAATTCAATCATATTCTCCTTGCATCAATCAATACCCATACTTTGAGATCCAAATTGGGAAGAATATGGAAACTCATGGATTCTTGGGGAATTCATGTTAAAAATAGTACATAATCATCAATTTGATCATAATATAAAACAATTAAAGCATTGAAATCATTTTTGAAGTGAATCCATAACTTGGAGTAAAACCCTAGCTTTATTGGGGAAATTACAAGTTTGAAATTGACTTTGGAGGGACTCCATGGATGATAGCTATCCATGGATGAAGGAATAACATACCTTGATGAAGAATCCTCACAAAATTGAGTGAAAAATCCCTCTACTTCAAACCCTAGCTTGACTTTCTTCTTCTTCTTCCTTGGAGTTCTAGAGAGAAGATTTTGGAGAAATTGGGTTTTGATTTGGGAAGTTGGTAGTTATGATTTAGATGATTTAGTTTAGGGCTTAAAACACTTATATAGTTGGTCTAAAATAATACAAAACGACATCACTTAATAGGTAATTAAAAAGGAAAACCCTAAACTACCCCTAAGCCCAACTACCAAAAGGCAGTTTCCAGCCCTCACCCACGACCACCATCTATGGACTGTGGATGGACCCACGGCCTGTGCTGGTGAACCGTGGTTTGGGTCTGGGGCTTGAAAAATAGGGGAAGGTCAGGCCTTGACCCACGACCCCTTCCCACGGGGCGTGGGTCCATCCACGACTCGTGAATGTACTTCGTGGGAGACTGCCTGTGGACAGCTTTTTGGGGCAGTCCTAGGGTCCTCCTCAAGGACCCTTGGTTGGTCCTTGGGGAGTCGTACGTTTACGTTTAACCCCTAAACCCTTTATTCTAAGTACGAGAAATAAGTTTTATGACTCTAACACCTACGACAAGCTCTATCTAGTCTACTCGTTTCTGGAGTGTTACAATATCTCTCCCTTGGGAACATTCGTCCTCGAATGATGGTCTAGACACCTTACGGAATTAAAGACTCAAGACTAGCAGCCCATCATGCATGAAACATTAAAATAATGCACAATTCAAAGGAGGAAACATCAACTCCATCTCAAAACATAGTCAATGCAATACAAGGAAGTAGGAACTACGTCCACAACCCATTATGCACAAAACTCATCATTTTACATAATCATAGGAGGAACTACCTTCTCCAACTAAAAACATGCTCAACACACTATCATGGAGCCAATATGCAATTTCTTTCAAAATCATACTAAAGCATGTTCATCAACTCATCTCATGAAGTCAAATATGCAACTCATACTAAATGCACAACAACATGAGGAACACATAAATCATGAAAACTCATTACTAAACATGAATTTCTCAAGAACATGCATACCATAAGGCAATCATGGAAAAACTAATATAACACACATGACTCCCAAAACACTAAAACTCAAGAGGAACTACTTACCTCAAGCTTGAATAGGAGTAGAAGGAAAGAGATGAGGGTATCGGGACTTCATATCGGCCTCGGCCTCCCAAGTAGCACCCTCAACTAGATGATTTCTCCATAAAACCTTTACGGAAGCTATTTCCTTATTTCTCAACCTCTTAACTTACCGGTCTAGGATTTCTACCAGAACTTCCTCATATGAGAGACTCTCATCAACTCCCAATCCTTCTAGCTGGATAATGGATGCCGGATCTCCAATACACTTCTTAAGCATGGAAACATGAAATACCGGATGAACCGGAGCCAACTCATTCGGAAAATCTAACTCATAGGCAACTTTCCCAATACGCTTCAAAATTTGATATGGGCCCACATACCGGGGACTAAGTTTCCCCTTCTTGCCAAATCTCATCACACCTTTCATAGGTGAGATTTTCAAATAGACCCAATCATTAACTTCAAATTCTAGATCCCTTCTTCTAACATTGGCATAAGACTTTTGTCTACTTTGAGCCGTTCTCAACCTCTCTCTAATGAGTTGGACCTTCTCAATAGCTTCATAAACCAATTCGGGACCAATAAGAGCAATTTCACCTATCTCAAACCAACCAACCGGAGACCTACACCTCCTACCATACAAGGCCTCAAAAGAAGCCATAGCAATACTTGAGTGGTAGCTATTGTTGTAGGCAAACTCTATTAATGGCAAGTGGTCATCCCAATTACCCTTGAAATCTATGACACATGCCCTCAACATATCCTCTAATGTTTGAATGGTACGTTCTGCTTGGCCATCGATTTGGGGATGAAAAGTCGTGCGAAGCTTAACCTTAGTACCAAGCTCTTTTTGGAATGACTTCCAAAAGTGTAAAGTAAATTGAGGACCCCGATCCGAAATGATAGATAAAGGAACCCCATGCAACTTCACTATCTCTCTTATATACAACTTGGCATAGTCTTCCGCCGAAAAAGAAACCTTGACGGAAATGAAGTGGGCTGATTTTGTCATCCTATCTATAATGACCCAAAGAGAATCATGTTGCCTTCAGCTACAAGGCAAACCCACAATAAAATCCATATTAATCTCTTCCCACTTCCAAGTGGGAATTGGTATATCTTGCAATGAGCCTCCCGGCCTTTGATGCTCAACCTTCACTTGTTGACAATTCAAACATTTGGCTACAAATCCCACGATATCCTTTTTCATTCCATTCCACCAATAGACTTCCCGTAGATCACGGTACATCTTGATGGCTCCCGAATGAATAGAATACCGAGAACTATGAGCTTCTTCTAAAATTTACTCCCTCAAACCATCAACATCCGGAACACACAATCTACCTTGGTACCTAAGCACCCCATCTCCCCCTTGGAAAAAGCCTCAATGGAATGTTTGAGTACCGACTCTTTCAACTCGACTAATATAGGATCAAGGTCTTGCTTAGACTTCACATCCATCACAAAGGACGATTCGGAGCCATTATGGACCATGACACCACCCTTGGTGGAATCCACTAGATGAACACCTAGCCGAGTCAACCTATGCACATCACGAACCAATTCTTTCTTTTCATCTTCTACATGAGCCACACTACCCATGGACAATCTACTAAGAGCATCTGCTACCACATTAGCTTTGTCGGGGTGATAAAGGGCACTCATGTCATAGTCCTTCAACAATTCTAACAACCTTCATTGTCGGAGATTCAAGTCCTTTTGACTAAATACGTATTGAAGACTCTTGTGGTCGGTGAACACATCTACATGCACCCCATATAGATAATGCCTCCAAATTTTCAAGGCAAAAATGACCGCCGCTAATTCAAGGTCATGGGTCAGATAATTCTTCTCATGGACCTTAAGTTTCCTTGAAGCATAGGCAATCACATTACCATGTTGCATAAGTACACATCCCAATCGAACTCTATAGGCATCACAATATACTACGAAGCCATCCGTACCCTCCGGTAAGGTCAACACCAGAGCGGAAGTAAGTCTATCTTTCAATTCTTGAAAACTCTTTTCACAAGCTTCCGACCACACAAACTTAGCCTTCTTTTGAGTCAAAGCCGTCAACGGAGAAGCAATTGAGGAAACCCCTCAACAAACCTCTTATAGTAACCGGCCAAACCCAAAAAGCTTCTAATGTCGGAAGGAGTTAGAGGTCTAGGCCAACTCTTGACAGTATTCGTATTCTTAGGATCTACCTCAATACCCTTGCTTGACAGAATATGACCAAGGAATGCTACGGACCGTAACCAAAATTCACACTTGCTAAACTTTGCAAAAAGTTGATGGTCTTTAAGAACTTGCAATACAACTCTCAAATGGTCAACATGATCATCCTTACTCCTTGAATAGATCAAAATGTCATCAATGAACACTATCACAAACATATCAAGATATTGTCGGAATACCCTATTTAATAAATCCATGAACGTCGCCGGAGCGTTAGTCAAACCAAAGGACATTACTAGGAAATCATAGTGACCATATCGAGTTTGGAAGGCCGTCTTGGGAATATCAACCACTCTCACCCTCAATTGGTGATAACCCAAATGAAGATCAATTTTGGAGAAATAACTAGCCCCTTGAAGTTGGTAAAACAAATCATCTATTCTTGGAAGAGGATATTTGTTCTTAACGGTCGCTTTGTTTAATTGATGATAATCAATGCATATTCTAAGAGACCCATCCTTCTTTCGAACAAACAATATCGGAGCACCCCATGGAGAGATACTCGGTTGAATAAAACCCTTGTCTAGCAAATCCTTTAGTTGCTCTTTCAACTCCTTCAACTCTGTCGGAGCCATTCTATAAGGAGGAATAGAAATAGATTGCGTATTCAGAAGAAGGTCAATGCCAAAATCTATTTCCCGCTCGGGAGGAATACTGGACAAATCATTGAGGAAAACTTCTGGGAATTCATTCACTACCGGAACCGACTCTAGAAAAGGGGTTTCAGACTCAACATTCATCACCCTAACAAGATGGTAAATGCACCTTTTGGAGATCATTTTCCTAGCTTTAAGGCAAGAAACAAATTGACCTCTAGGCATAGAATTTCGCCCCTTCCATTCTAAGATAGGCTCATTTGGAAATTGGAACCTAACCATCCGAGTCCTACAATCAATAGAGGCATAACATGCATGCAACCAATCCATACCCAAAATAACATCAGAGTCTAACATGTCAAACTCCACCAAATCCACCAAGGTAACTCTATGGGACAAGGAAATGGGACAACTTCTATAAACCCTTTTTGCCGCTACCGAGTCACCAACCGGGGTAGAAACCAAAAAAGGTTCTACTAACACTTCAGGGAGTATTTTGAACTTCATGGCCACAAAAGGTGTCACAATGGATAAAGTAGCACCGGGATCTAATAAGGCATATACATCAATGGAAAAGGCTTTTAACATAACGCTCACCACATCCGGGGAGCTCTCTTGGTCACTTTGAGATTGAAGAGCATAAAAGTGGTTTTGCTTTTGAGCACTGGAGTTCAAACCGCTTGGAGGAGCTTGCTTATCTTCTCTCCCCTTAACCTTGAGCATTGGACAATCTCTCATCTTGTGGCCATTCTTTCCACAACCATAGCATCCATCCGAGCCAACTAGGCATTTGCCATCATGCTTTCTACCACATTTTGAACAATTAGGCCTAGCAACCTAAGAACCACCACTATTACCTCCTTGAGGTTTAGGGTTAGCCACACTATCATTTTTTACCCTTGGAGCACTAGAGGAGCCTTGGTTGGATAACCTTGGTTTAAACCTTGATATACCTTGTCCATCGGACTTAGCCTTGGAGAAATTTCCATCCTCGGTTCTAGCACTCTTCACCTCCCTATTCTTGTCTTGGAGTTTCTCATCCTCTATTTGTTGGGCATACACTATGAGACGTGAGATATCCATATTATCATGACGCATTACCGAACGGCATTCTATTCTCACCAATCTAGACACACCCATCAAATACCTACTCATCATGTCCCTAGAAGCCGCCACCAAACCCGGAGCATACTTGGACAATTTGGTAAACTTTAGAGAATACTCTTGAACACTCATACCTCCTTGACGAAGGTTAATGAACTCTTCCACCTTAGCTTCCCTCAACTCTCGGGGAAAGAATCTATCAAGAAATGCCGACTTGAACACTTCCCACTCTATGGGACTCGCTCTTACCGGCCTATTATTCTTCCATTGAGTATACCATATTTGAGTAACTTTCTTCAATTGGTAAGTGGCTAGCTCCGCTTTCTCTACCAAAGTCACCCCCATAGCATCAATTATCTTGTAGACCTCTTCCATAAATTCTTGAGGATCCTCTCCTACTTTGGACCCATGAAACTCGGGAGGGTTCATTCTTGCAAAATCCCTCAATCAAGAAGCCGCAGAACTCACATTAGTGTTCATAGGAGCAATCACCTCTCTATTGGCTTGAGTTGTAACAACTTGAGCCAACAATTGGATAGTAGATCTAAACTCCACATGAGTCACATTCTCCACCACGGGATCAACCAGAGCTTGATTAGCTTGAGGAGGAACTCCTTCATTCACATGATCATCTTCCATGCTTCTAGCGTTATCTCTTCGTGTATTCATTTTCTGAAGACACAAGAGAAGGATTAGAAGGAAGACCTTATAGGGTTAAACTATATCGCACGACTCAAGAGTAATGAAAGAAGTGAAATTTCCTAAACATCTTATAGCCTCTAATTCATAAATGTGGTGCGTTTCACACTCTTGAATAAGACTCTACTAGACGTGGTTTATGAGACATCATCCTAGAATCATTCTAAACCTTTTGCTCTGATTACCAAGTTTGTCACGACCCAGGGGTACACCCTAGATGTAACAAGGCTTACTTAACCCAAAGGGGTCACATACAATCCCTTAGCATATCATAACATAAGATAAAGAACAACAAAGAGTAAAGCATATTTTCAAGTCTAAAAAGTGTTCATCAAAAGCATAGCAGAAGTCTAGACTTGTCTCAATTAGCCTACTATTACAATCGAAGTCTCAAATAGGGTCACAGCCCTTACAACATTGTTTTCAAATGAAAGTACAAGAAAAGAAACTAGAAAATCATCATCCGTCCTCAAACTTTGAGGACTCATCAAAAGCAAGGAGAGTAGTCGATCCACACTTTGACCAAGAAGGAAATCACCTCAAGAACCGGTCCCTACACTTATGTAAAAATGTAGAAAATATGGGTTAGTACAATAATACACTAAGTATGATAGTCATGCACAAAAATAGTGAAATCATGTTAAAAAGGGACATTTTAGTTCAATGCATGTCATTTGCTAAGTTAATACATCCTTTGGGAGATAATGTAGAAACACAAGTCATAAGCATAAACAATTCATAAGTCATCATGTCATAAGAGAAACTTACCATAAGTACCCTTAAAGCAGACTTGTGCAATGCATAGATAAGATCCCATAATCCCACCCATACTAAGTAAAGCTTCTTGAGTAACTATAGTTCATAACTCAACTACGTGTTCATACTACCATAATAGGGAATAGCCTTAACCTAAATAGACCATGTGAGCTAAACATGGAATTCGGTGTCTACCCCACACCAAAAAGAGGTTCTCCTACTTGCCGATGGTAGAACCAAACTCTTAGCTTCGGTGAATCCACTAGCTAAAGACCTATGAGGGCACATAGTTATGTGATAGGGAGATTGCATCTAGAAACCCGGACTCAACTATGGTAGAAGGTTTCAATCTCATGAGATACATACTTTGGGAACCCGGACTCAACGAGTGTAGAAGGAACCCATTTGGAAATCCGGACTCAACTATGGTAAAATCTTCCATCGCATATTTATATCCACTCAGTGCTAAGAATTGATTCCCATTGATTACATATTAAGTCTTGACTTAAGTTCATCTTCTTGGAAGAATGGCTTGACACTCAATCCAACATAATCATACTATAGATCCTAGATTCAATAGGTGGGACTAGTCTACCAACCTTAGAATCACTACATGTGACAAACCTTTCACATCATATCATATTCATACATAAGTGTATACAAGAGGATAACTTCCAACAACACAACAACTAGATCATAATCATATTCACTTTACTCTGAAAGTGCTCATATGCATGTATACAATTCTCATAATCATGCATAATTCATATACTTTGCCCTTCAAGGATCATAGGTCATAATTCAACAACACATCTAGTATTACTGCATTAGACATGGATAATAACACAATTCAATTGATTCAAGTACTTTCATGCATAATTCAATCATATTCTCCTTGTATCAATTAATACCCACACTTTGAAATCCAAATTGGGAAGAATAGGGAAACTCATGGATTCTTGGGAAATTCATGTTAAAAACAGTATCATCAATTTGATCATAATATAAAGCAATTAAAGCATTGAAATCGTTTTTGAAGTGAATCCATAACTTGGAGTAAAACCCTAGCTATCTTGGGAAATTATAAGTTTGAAATTGATTTTGGAGGGACTCCATGGATGATAGCTATCCATGGATGAAGCGCTGCCATACCTTGATGAATAATCCTCACGAATTTGAGTGAAAAATCCCTCAAATTCAAACCCTAGCTTGACTTTCTTCTTCTTCTTCCTTAGAGTTCTAGAGAGAAGATTTTGGGGAAGATGGGTTTTTATTTGGGAAGTTGGTAGTTATGATTTAGATGATTTAGTGTAGGGTCTTAAAACACTTATATAGTTGGTCTAAAATAATACAAAATGACGTCACTTAATAGTTAATTAAAAAGGAAAACCCTAAACTACCCCTAACCCCAACTGTCAAAAGGCAGTTTCTAGCCCTCACCCACGACCACCATCTACGGACCGTGGATGGACCCACAGCCCATGCTGGTGAAATGTGGTTTGGGTATGGGGCTTGAAAAATAGGGGAAGGTCAGGCCTTGACACACGACCCCTTCCCACGGAGCGTGGATCCATCCATGGCTCGTGGATACCCTTCGTGGGAGGCTGCCTGTGGACAGCTTTTTGGGGCAGTCCTAGGGTGCTCCTCATGGACCCTTGGTTGGTCCTTCGGGAGCCGTACCTTGACGTTTAACCCCTAAACCTTTTATTCTAAGTACAAGAAGTAATTTTTATGACTCTAACACCTACGACAAGCTCTATCTAGTCTACTAGTTTCCGGAGTGTTACACAGATGGTCCCTTTTGAGGCACTATATGGGCGTAGATGCAGGTCCCCAATTTGTTGGTTCGAAGTAGGTGAAGCAGCTTTGATAGGGTCAGATTTTGTTCGTGAGGCTATGGAAGAAGTTCAGCCCATCAGAGATAGACTAAAGACAGCTCAGAGTCGTCAGAAGTCCTATGCAGATGTAAGGAGAAGGGACTTAGAGTTCGAAATCAATGATTGGGTTTTCCTGAAGGTGTCACCTATGAAGGGGGTGATGGGATTTGGCAAGAAAGGGAAGATTAGTCCTAGATATGTAGGTCCTTACAGAATCCTGAAAATTGTTGGTAATGTGGCTTATGAGTTAGAGTTACCAGCAGAACTAGCAGCGGTTCATCCAGTCTTTCACATTTCATTGTTGAAGTAGTGTGTGGGTGATCCGGCATCAATAGTACCATTAGAGAATGTGGTTGTGAAGGATAGTCTCACTTATGAAGAAGTGCCAGTAGAGATTATTGAGCGTCAGGTTCGTAGGTTGAGAAATAAAGAAGTCGTTTCAGTGAAGGTTTTGTGGAGGAGTCAGTCCTTAGAGGGAGCTACTTGGGAAGCAGAAGCAGCCATGAAGGCCAAGTATTCTCATGTCTTTCCTTCCGATTTCGTTTCAGCTTGAGGTAATAGTTCCTCTCTGGTCTCTTAGTTTATTCTTGCGTAAATTCAGTCTCAGTATCTTGTTCCTTCAGTTATTCTTGCATTTCACAATATTTGCATGTTCTTGGAACTCGGTCCTGTTAGATATGAGTTTCTAGTACTTAGTGGTAGGGATTGCAGCTCCTTCCCTCCATACTCAGCTATTTTTAGACTTCATTCGAGGAAGAAAGTTCCCAAGGGGGAGATATTATAACACCTCGAAATCAGAATTGGACTTGCAACAGAAAAACAACAGAAAAATTTGGTGAACCACAGCAGGGTTCACGGACCATGAAAGGAACCACGGTCGGTCGACCTGCCCGTGGATTCACACCCACCCAGAAGTGGTGGACCACGGGACCCTTCACGGGCCATGGACCAGCACACGAGCTGTGGGAAGGCTCGTGGAGGCTAGGCATAAACCACTAGAGTCCAGGCGTCAGACCACGGAGCCCACCACAGGCCGTGGTCTTGATGACGGATCGTGGGAGAGTCCGTCGTCTTGAGCCAACTAGCCCTTAGCCCCAAGTAAAGAAGCATGGAGGCCTTCACGGTTTGTGGTCCTTCACACGGTCCGTGAAGTGGACCGTGGGAGGGGGTTACCATAAACAGTAGACCATGGGCAGAACCACGACCCACTTGACGGGCCGTGGTCCGAATGACGGTCGGTCAATGGCTCCGTGGAAGGGTCCCGTCAGCTTTTAAGTTAGGTTCGCTTTGGTTTTTTCCCCTACGTATTGGGCATTTAAACTACGTCATTTAATACCTAAACTACGTCGTTTTACTCAGTTTAAGCCTAATAACTTAGTCAGAACCTAACCAAAACCTTGATTCACCAAAATTCATCGAATTTAGAGCAAAAAGAAGGGGAAAGTCGACCAGCCCTCTCAAGAACACGCAGCAGGTTTTCTTCAGTTCCATCCCCATAATCAAAGGATTTTTTGATAGATTTCGTCACCAGGTATGTGGGATTTCACTAGTGGGTTCCTTTCATCCACTAGGTCCCTAGAATTCAGTCAGATTCTTGATTCTCCATATCTTGGGTAGACCTCCGGTTTCTAAATCCTTGGATAATTGTTGTGATTTAGCTGTTGTAGTATTTGTAATCAAAATATCATGTTTTCTTAGAATTATGGTTTAATTCCCAGTATTAAACATAGAACCCTAGTTTGTTTAGATTCTCCTAGTTCATGAATTGCATTTTCTAGGTCAGTTAAACAAATAATCATGCTTCAGATTTTGAATGTCTCATTGTCAGTATATAAATGTTGCATTCTCAGTTAGCATGTCAGTATTCTGAGCTATTCAGTATTTCAGTCATAATGTCTCTTTTACATATTCAATTGGGAGTAGACTTAGCACCGAGTTGGACTAGGGTTCAGCGTACCCTCACAGTCCTAGAACTACGTGCCCCCATAGGAGTATAAGTCCCCTCTGTGGGCATCAAATTTAGTGATCACGCCATTCATGCCTTTATACCCTTGGCAAGGTATATTGGCTCCTCTCGATGGGGCGTATACATCCGACTCCACGTTTAGCTCACGTGGTTTTATGTCAGTTAATAGTAGCTCCCACAGTCAGACTCTTAGTGCATTTCACCAGGTTTTCAGTATTCAGTTTAGCATGTCATGTTCATGATTAGCACTTGGTCATTGCATTCAGTTATCTTTTCAGTATTTACAGTATTTCTTAGTTAGTCCTTGTTTCAACTTATATGTATTTGTTCAGTTATTATCTACATCCTGCATGCTCAGTACATTCCAAGTACTGACGCATACTCTGTGCTACATCCTTTCATGATGTAGGTTCAGGTACTCAGCATCCAGATCACGCTTAGATAGGTTCCCGATACGTATTCAGCAGCTTGAGTGGTGAGTCTTCATACTTTGAGGACAATAGACATGCTTTATTTTATTTCAGTCTTCTATTCAGTTTTCAATTTTTGTTAGGGTTAGCTGGGGCATGTCCTAGCAACTCTAGTCAGTAGAGGCTTTTCAGACATAGTAGTAGAATCAACTTGACTTTTTGAGTTTGATATTTCAGTTGTTATTAAACTCTTAGTACATTTCATATATTCAGACTAGTTGGGTATTCCCCTCTTTCAGTTATCCATTGTTTTAGCTTCCGCATAGTATCTGTTTTATTTGGTATCTCTCAATATGCTTATGATATGCTAGACACAGGGTTAGCTTGGGGTCACTCGTGATCCTAGGTCCCGTGTTACGTCAAGGGGGCAGCCTCGGGGTGTGACATCAGTAAGTGGGTGGCAGTATAACAGCTTTCAGCAACTAATTTTTTCAACATTTCCTCCATAAGTCAGCTTTGAGAGCTCTAACTGAAGTGAGAATTGTTGCTAATTGTTGGGAATCTTTCGGGAAGTGCATTGTGACATTGTTAGTCTCGTTATTGGCATTTTAAACATGTAAGGTCCCTTTAATATTCCTTCATTTTGACTCTTTCTTGGTGAATTCTTGAGTTGTGTTACATGATCTATTTCAGGAATCTTTAGGGCTCAAATTTTTCCCTTTTTTTGGGGCACAAGTTTCTTCAGCTTTTTGGGACCTCTTGACAGAGTCAATTTCAGAATTCCTTGTGCGGGCCCCACAATGCCCTTTTTGGCTCATTTTAATCCCATTTTTTATTGTTATGAATTATGTGTCTAAAAAACTATATTCAGACCATGATCATTAATTCGATAGCATGGCAGCGATCAGAGGGGGTTCAGATGGGTAAAGCTCTGATTTAGTACACATTGGAGCGGATGTGATCGGAGTCGAGAAGGCTACGACTTACCAACCTTAGACTTTACTTGTGATGGTATTTATATGATGTTTAGCTAGTTTTGGAAGGGGTTTTAGTATAATTTAGATTTAAACGCTAGCATCCTTGCCTTAGCCTATTCTTGGAATTTTTGAGGGAAAATGAGTATGTTTTAATTTGTTTTCAATGAATATCTTATTGTGTTGAGTTGTATACTTGTTTTACTATTTATTACCAATTTTTCTTGACCTTAGCCTAGAATTACACCAATGGTTGCCTTAAATTTCTATTTGGAGCTGTTTTGCCTTAGTAAACCCTACAACATCGACTCTGGCGATTCTAGCTCCATATAGACTGATGTAGCAGACTTAGGTCTCATTCCTTAGCTCGATAACAACTCTTTCCTTATTATATTTTCATCCATAATATATTTAAGTTATGGATACGTTGTTTGTCGGTTGTGAATTTGGGCCTTATTTGACTCTTTCGGATTACGCTTATGTTTGAGCTAGTAGTGAGTCATTTGTGACTCAAGGGATGGGTTTCGATCCATGGTATTCTCTAGATAAGGGTAAATTTATATAAATTGGATATTCTAGAGTTTATTTATCTAGTTCGAGTCCTGACATATTAGCCACAGTTCAAGTCCTTGCATTGCTATTATTCGGGTTCGAGTCCTGGTAACATTGTCTTATTGGGTTCTCTAGGGCACCTTAAATGTGGTTCGAGTCCAGTTTCGGACTCTTTTGTCTTTGGATATATCTACTTTTAACTAGGAATAGCTTTAGCTCTTGTGTGTTTAGTAATAGGCTTATGGGGGTCCGTTTGGGTTATTTTTAATTCAATTGCACTCGAGTGTACCTTCTAGGATTATGGAGGTCCAGTTAGGTTTTAGTTAGATGTTTTACCTTATCTTTTTGCTTCGGGGTTAGTTTATTGAGGTGCTTAGTTAGACTTATCACTATTGCTCTGTTCTTCTATCTTATTGATATTATTTTACTCCTCGATTTACATTATGTATTTACTTTTTGAGCTTAGTTGGCCTACGATGCTTATTGGACACCTGTTGTATTGGTACTCATGCTACACTTTACTTATTTGGGAATTAGTACTTATTGTTAGTAGCTTCATACCATCGTCTACTAGGTTGTGGGATTGGATCTTGTATTATTATATTTCGTTATGTCATTTCTTCTCTTATGTTGTTTATTTCCTTAATCAGTTGTTTATTTTCCTTTATTTTTGACTTCTGCCCTCTAGGCTTGTTACTTGCCATTTCAAATATGGTTTGGCTTACCTGCCGCTGAGTATTGGTAGGTGTCATTATGACTCCTGTTTTTGGGTTGTGATAAGTTGGTATTAGAGCTCAGGTTCATCGATGACATTGGTACAAAAGCTAATGTCTAGTAGAGTCATGTGAATCATTTTGAAGACGTATGTATCCTATCTTCTAGAGGCTATAGGGTGTCTTTAGGAAGATTCTTTCTTTTGATCCCTTATCATGTGTTTGGTTGTCTTATTTGGTTTTTAGAATCTTACTTTTTACATTCTTTCATAGGAAGGCTCGCATGTTTGGCCACGCGGTCGGGAGTGATCCTCCAAAGCTAGCAGATAGAGCCTTAGCTAGTGCTAGAGGTTGACCTCGGGGTCATGCACGAGCTGCAACACTAGCTAAGGATCGGGATAGAGAGGTGACCCCCAATCCAATTAATGAGCCTCAGTCAGCTCTTATCTATCAACAGCCACAGAGGCTGTGACTAGCCCAGCCCAGCCACAACTCTAGACAACTATCACCTAGAGTTACAAGCGGTTATTGCTCCATTGTTGTCCGTACTTAGGGGCATGCCAATGGAAACACCATAGGTTCAGTCGGTAGTAGCGGCTCCCAAGGTTTAGTTTCCACAAGCACCCGTCGCCGCTCATCCAGTTATCACACTTGAAGCTATGTTGTTAGAGGAGCAGAAGATGCTCAAATATTCTTGAGATTAACTCCTCTAAGGTTTTCTGGGGCTGTAGGGAAGGATGCCCGGGTGTTTTTGACGACTTGTATAGAGGGTTTTTACACCTTAGGATTAGTAGAATCTTAAGGAGTAGATATTACCGCTTATCAGCTTGACGGACCACCATGCAATGGTAAAGGACCTTTATGGAGTGTAGACCGGTTGGATCCCTCTTTTGACTTGGACCGAGTTCTCAGAGGCTTTCTTGGCCAAGTTTGTACCAAGGAGTGTTAGAGATTGACTTAGGAATCAATATACTAGACTAGAGAAGGGCTCCATGATAGTGTCAGGGTATTAGGCTAGATTTGATGAACTCTTCATGCATGCTACCATGATTCTACCTACTGATTAGAAGAGGGTTTGTCACTTCATCTATGGTTTGAGGTTGCCATATGCATTCTGATGGAGTCTATGCCTTCAGCAGGTAGGTCCTTTTTTGATGTTGTTGATCACGCTAGTACTATGGAGGAGCTCTATCGCCAGGCCTAAGGGGGCAGCAATAAGAGGGCTCGTCACCAAGGCAGTTATAGTGGCTCCCAATCTAGGGGCATGGACTCTTATGAGAGGTCTCTACAGTGCTACTTGCTCTAAGTTCAGTCTAGACGGCATGTTTAGGTGGCGCTCCAGGTCACTGAGGGCGATCAATCTAGTCAGGGTGGTTTTGGTACATGTCAAACTTTGAGAGGATTGAATTTGAGTTATTTGGGACATGGTGGCCATTCCTTTCAAGGTCGTTTATCTCAGGTTATTTTGAGTGTGGCAAGATTGACCACTAGGCTAGAGAATGTCCTCGATGAGGATGATTGAACCTACTCCACAGACAACTCAACCAGTTTCAGCATCAACATCTCCGACTAGAAGAGCTTCTCATAGTCAGGGCCATAGAGGTAGTCACCAGGGGCCACAAGGAGGGTACCGAGTAGGTAAGTCATGAGGTAGATCTGATACTTAGTTCAGATGTGGTATGGGGAACCTTTATGCAGCCCTATCAAGGGTAGAGGCTAAGGCATCGGACTATGTCATCACAGGTATGCTTCTTATATTCCATCAGCTCGCCTCAACTTTAGTTGATTCAGGTTTTACATATTCTTATGTCTCTATTTATTATGCTCACATGTTGGGTTTATCTGTTGAGACTCTAACAGTATTGTTACATGTTTTGACCTCGTGGGTGAGTCTTTAGTAGTGGATCAGTTGTATTGATCATGCTTGGTGACTATCCATGGGGTTTAACACTCAGTCCAACCATATTATTTTAGATATGCTTGATTTTGATGTTATGATGGGCATGTATTGATTATCCTCCTACCATGCGGTCTTGGATTGCTTCACCAAGATTGTTATATTAGTTATTCCTAGTATTTCTTCGGTATGTGGTAGGGCTCTCTTAGTCTGACGCCAACTAGGGTTATTTTTTATGTTCGGAATCATAGATTGGTATCTAGCGGGTGCTTAACCTATTTAGATTCCATACATGATGCTAGTAGGTAGAGCTCTAAAGATGATTTTTTGCATGAGTTTACGGATGTCTTTCCTATTGATCTACCTGGCCTTCCTCCAGAGTGTGATATTGATCTTTCTATTGATCTTGAGTTGGATGCTCATCATGTATTTATTCAAATTTACCATATGGCCCTTGCATAGATTAAAGATCTTAGTGTTTAGCTTTAGAATCTCTTAGGTAAGGTATTCATTAGACTGAGCTCTTCACCTTGGGTGCTCCCATTCTATTTTTAAAGAAAAAGGATGGGTCTATGTGTATGTGTATCGATTATAGGCATCAGAACAAGGTGATAGTGAAAAATAAGTACCTTATACCTCGTATCTATGAGTTGTTTGATCAGCTTCAGGGTCTCACTGTATTTATAAGATGTGTTTGATATTCGGATGCCATCGGTTGAGGATTTGGGTGGAGGACATCCCTAAGACGGCTTTAAGGACTAGTTATGGCCATTATGAATTCCTAGTGATGTCTTTTATGTTGACCGATTCCTCAATGGCTTTCATGGACTTGATGACGCATATGTTCAGGCCTTATAGACTCATTCGTCATTATGTTCATTGATGACATTGTTGTATACTGTTAACATCCAATTTTGATCCTCCACAATTTAATTAATTTTCAAGCTTCTTCAATTTCAAACAATTTGAAATAAATTTTTTCGAAAATCAAAAATACTTTGAGACCATTTTCAAGGAAATTTTGTCATTTTCCTATAAAGTATATATATTTATATACTTATAATATGTAGATTTATGTATTTATCACATTTGATAAAGATTTAGAATTAGAAAATTGATTTACCAAAAATAATACTTTAATTGAGTAAGTAATTTTTTATCAATTAGTTGTCAATTTAGCGATATATTTAACCTTTGATTGGTCTATGTCTTGAAATAGTTATTTTATATTGTTATAATTAAGAAGCTTCATAATTAACTAAAAGTGTAATTTATTTCTTTGTCGATCTTTTTTTCGAGTCTAAATTGACATGTTAGATAATTTTGGGCCAAAGGGACCAGGTCCCTTCATCAAGTGCCTTAACATCAATTATTAACCCAAAATTGGCCCTGAAACACCCATCCCAACTCCACTTCAGCCCTGACCCCTTTCATTCTTCTTCATTCAAACCTACGCGCACAACAATGCTCAACCAGACACGCACCTCTTCTCAGCAAAGAACACCCTAACCAGCCCCTTTACCTGTGAAAATCCGCCGGATTTCGAGCTCGATCAGCTGAGTTTTCACTCCATCGACCCTGTCCTTTGTTTTCTCTGAAAAAAGTAGGCCTCAAGCCTTTAATAATTGACTTGCTTGCTGATTTCCCCAAAATCTAATCCAAATTAAAGGTTGTCAAAATCAAATCCGGACTATTGGGGATATGTTTTCATCTCTTTTTCATTTTTATCAAATTTGACCCCTTTCCCTCTCAAACGTTCCTTTTTTTTAAAATTCAAATCCAACTTGTTTTTCTGCTATAAATATGACACT
The DNA here is from genome assembly GCA_029582245.1 of Solanum etuberosum. Lineage (NCBI taxonomy): Eukaryota > Viridiplantae > Streptophyta > Magnoliopsida > Solanales > Solanaceae > Solanum > Solanum etuberosum. The sequence continues at coordinate 79,265 of JAJONR010001574.1, read as the reverse complement.
TGTTTTCATTGTAAGACAAGGGGTTAAGTGGTAGAGAGCCTGGGGAATATTAGAGTTTTTCATACTCTTTCATTCACTAATTTCTCTATTGTTCATTACTCTGTTATGAAATCGCTCTTCTGTTATTGTTTCTTTTTAATTACTTTCACTCGAAATCGGTGTGGAAATTGATCATCGTCAACTCGTCGTCTCAGTTGCTTCCCAGATCCAAGTAATCTCCTTTCCTCCTTCATTTTTCAGCACTTAATTTCCGTATTTCGACTTCAGTTCAATGAAATCAACTTATGTGCTTTAGATTTTGCATCTTCTTTATTGTAGATTAGTAGTTAAATTCTATATTGCTTGCATTTCTTCGCGAATATAAATCATGTATAGTTCGTATACATCTATTATGCCCTATTAAACACCTGTATGTGTTTATGTTTGTTTCATTTCAAATGAAGAAAGTACTAGATTATTGTCTAAGGTATTGAATGAAATTTGAAACATTGGGATTTTCTTAACTTCACCTTGGTTTTGCTCCCAACTTCAGTCCCTTCACGATAAGTATTTATATTTGAAATGGTCCAATGTACAGTTTTATAAATCATCTAGTATGTTGTTTCGATCATAGGTTTGTACATTGTGTTATGAGTTTTTGTTTTGAGGAAGCTCAACAGCCTAGACCGATGTTATTTAATCTAAGTTCAATCATTTTGTTAACTGTGGCCAGTGAATCTGAGCTCGTTTAAATTTTTAACTTGATAATTCTAATAGTTGCTTCAGTTTTTATCTTCATTCTCTGTTGTGTTGATAGTCTGCTATTGTAGTTTTCACATTCTTTAAAATCGCCTATTTTTGCTGCTTGAATGTTTAAGTACAGTTCTTATTTGATGTGTGAGTCCGTATTTCAAAAGATAAAGTTTCTTCTTATTTACTATGTGCTAAAATGCTTCAAATGATTAAATTCAGTCTTTGCTTTGCTTGAGTGTTAAGCATTGGGTTTTTACTAATATGTGAATGTGCAGTAGTTCTTTCACTTATGTCACGATCCAAGGTACTCCCTAGACGTAACATGGCGCATAAGACCCCGAGAGGCCCCATACAAGCCACTTAGCATTCATAAGATAAGAAATAGAACAAAAGAGATAAAGAACAACATTTCAAGACCCAAAAATTTTATAAAAGTAAAGCGGAAGTCTAAACACTTGTCTCATTAGCCATATAGTACATAAGAATGAAATTGGGCCTAGCCCATACATCATGTCCAAAACTGAAAGTAAGAAAGAATACTAAAAACGATGAAAATCTGTCCTCGAAGCATGAGGACTCGCCAAAGCTCGGAATCTCTCAAATCAACCTCTAGCCACGAAACTGAGAACCCTAACTGTCGGACCTTACATTTTTGGGGAAATGTAGGCAAGAGTATGCGTTAGTAAAAAACATGTACCAAGTATGATAGCCATGCATATAAACATTTAAATCATGCTAAAATAGGACATTCTCATAAGCATGGAATGATCAAGCTAAAACATTAAACTTGAGAGTTAGGAAGCATAAGTCAAAAGACATGATCAATGCAAGTGAATATCATCTTGAAACATACTTACGATACTTCTTGAAGTAACTTTGGTTCATCATAACTTTACTTGTTTGTGAGAAGTAGCCTTAACCGACATATAAGACACTGTGAGCTAGCAACATGGAATCTGGTGTCTACCCCACACCGAAAAGAGGTGTCCTACTTACCACGGTAAGGACCATGAACTTTTAGCTTACGTGGATCCGCTAGCTAATGTCTATCTAGGCAATCCTATGTTGGCACATAGTTATGGGACATGGGTAATCGCCACTTGTCCACTCGGCTCTAAGCTTAACTTCCACGGAATAGTTATTATTCATATTCATCTTAGCTCTTATAGGAACATGGGTAATCGCCTTTTGTCCTTTCATCATATGACATGGGTAATCGCCTTTTGTCCTTTCATCATATGACATGGGTAATCGCCTCTTGTCTTTTAATTAGAGAGCATGGGTAATCACCTCTTGCCTCATCATTAGAATAGCTTCTTAGCATTGGTTCACTTTAGGTGAGAAAGCCTTTCAATCCTAAGAACCCTTATTATGTGAGAAGACCTTTCACAATTCATGCTTACATGTGTATATGAGAAATCCTTTCAACAATAGCAACATCATTGATACTTCAATCTCAAAGCATCCTTAAAACATTTACATAGATTTCATGAGAACATGCATAATTCCATAATTCACCTTTCAAGGTTCAAAACCCACTTTCAATCATCAACATCTAGAAAACACGGGTTAGACATGGGTTCATGGAAATTCATCATAAATTCATGTAATTCTATCAATTCATGCTTGATTTCATATAATCTCCTTTCATAATTCAAAACCCACATTATATGATCATAACTCAGAAAACATGGGGATTACAAGGATTCATGGGGAATCATCATAAAATTATGAGATTAACTCAATTCATGCATCATGGATCATAAATCAATCAGTTAGATCTATAATTTTGAGAACCCATAACATAAAAGAAAATCCTAACTCAATTGGGGAGTTCTAACTTTGAAAATAGGAGAATTTGGGAACTCCATGAATGGAAGGAATCCATGGATGAAAACTATCATACCTCAATGCCAATTGCTTAACTTCAATGGATGAATTGGAAAATTGACTTGCAAACCCTAGCTTGGACCCTTCTTCTTCAAGTTTTCTAGAGAGAGAAATATTTTGAGAGGAAGACTTGTTCTTCTTTTTTAAATTTGAGAGAATGATTTTCATTGGGAAATTTTGGAGTTAAAACACTTATACAGGGGTTTTGGTGAAGGGTAAAATGACATAGTATTAGGCTAGACTAATTAGAAAAAGACCCAAAAGCCCCTGAAACTAATAACTGATGACCCAGACGATGGCCTGACCGACGGTTCATAGGTCGAACTATGGACTGTTCTATTGGGGCGTTGTTTAAATTAGAGCTACCAACGACGGGACCCACCCACGAACCGTGGTCCGGTCGACGGACCGTGGGTCCCAACCATTCTTCTCCATTTTTGACCTCAAAATCCTTTAAAGTCTGGGACTAGTCTACAGAACCTATCTACGGTTCGTGCATTAAACGGCGGACCGTCCTGCAGGATCGTTGAAAAATTACTGAAACTTGACATTTTAGAAAAAACTGACTGGCCAACCCACGGACACCACCTACGGTCCGTGGGTCATTCCACGAGCTGTGGATGGCCTCCGTCAAAATGGCACCAATTTCTGAAAAGGCTCCATTTTTTGTTTTCTCGAATCCGATGTGTTACAACTTAATCGAGTTCATAAATCTATATGTGCTCCTAATTACCTAATATGTCATCCTTTCCAACTTTTAAAACACATATTATGTGACTATTGATTTCTTTCTCATTGCCCTCTTTATACGAACATAACTTGAGATACGAGTCATGTATTCTTTCATGTCGAGAATACATGTTGAGAATGTGATCTAAAGAAAAATGTTCTGTTTAGTTTTATAGGTTCTAAAGTTTTCACCTTTTTTATATATATTATGAGAGTTCGTCCTTGTTGCGGAAATGTCATCTCTGCTTGCCTATTTTGTAAACTTGTTAGTGTAATTTGCTAACTAACAGACCCATTGGTTCTCAATGTCAATCGAGGACCTATTTGAGTGAGAAATAGCTTGCATTTGGTGTTGCTCTTTGGCATTCTCCAAAAAACTAGGCTTGGATGAATGAAAGCTTATATCATAGCTCTTATGCATCCTAAAAATTATTAGTTTACTGTCTTTAGATTCCCATTAGAATTTGCTAAGTTATTTTTGTGTAAAGTCATTTTTTATATCTCCCTGTTCTCTTCTTTGTCTTTCTTATGAAAGATAGCTTAAGACTTTGATCAAGTTGAGTTTTGAAGTTGTTTGTCTTTGATCAATATGCTTCGAGCTCTTTCTTGGTGTGATCAAAGGTAGTCAGTTGAATATTATTTGATAGCAGATGGGGTTACAAAGTCTATGTTAGCTGCTGCAATGTTTAAGTTGTGGCTGTCTATCGTTGAAGTGTGTTTGTGCATAAGTTTCTAGCCGCTCAACAAGTCAAAAGGTTTCTAAGGATCTAGTTTAAATCTTTCTTTTTCATTTAGATTGGCATGGTCAGCATTCCTTTCCTTTATGCCTCGAAATTGAAGCTGCTAAATTATTTTATATTCCCTTGTTTGTTTGGAAACAATTTGCTGCTTCTAGCTTTCCCTTTAAGCTCAAAAAATATTTGTTTTTCTCTTTTACTACCTACTCAATTGTCCAGATCTTCCTGATTTCACATTGAAGCTCTAAGTTTTGTTTAAAATCACATATTTTCATTGTTTGCTCGTAAAGTTCTAGCTTTGAAAACCTTTCTCTGCTAAGTACATTTCTTAGATGTATTTATGGAAGCTCAGTATCTTCCAATAGTATATTTTAGGTACACACTTCAGCTTACTTGTTTCGGGTTAGTTTTCTTTATATGTGCTAGTAAAGGACTGAGTTATTATCTTTGAGGTTGAATTCAAAGTGGGTTTACTCTTAATTGCTCAATTCGAAGTTACCCATGGCTAATTTCATGCAAGGTATAATTTCTTTACACTTTGTGATGTGTGGCTAAAACCCCAAACTCCTGGGTGTTGATTTAATTTAGTGGGTTTGTTGAATTGCTTTGTTTTATAGTTGTTAATCATATATTTGACTGATTACCAAGTGATTAATTCATGAATTAAGGTGGTCAACTTGATTTTAGTTTCGATTCTTGCATTGGTGCTCGAAAGAGACCGATATGAGTGGGTAATCAGTTCAATGGTTGCAATTCAGTTATACTTAATTGTATATCTAAGGTTTTGGATTATTTAGGATAGCATGTAGATGAGATCGAAGGAGATTCTATGCAATGATGCTAGATATCGAAATAACATTAGCGTCACTGAAGATGACCTAGCCTTTCTTTGGTTATTTAGTTTTAATGAGAAATTCTACAATACCCCTATTGAGATCAACATTCAATTCCCACACCCCTAGAGTCGATTAGTTCATGAATCGTGTTTTATTTTAATATTTCTAGGTGAGTGCTTGAATTAGTGTGGCTAAGTTTGGTGGAATCCACACATTAACTCCATTGGAATTAATTTCGATTTAACTCACTAATTGAATTCTTAACCGTACACCATTTCCTTTGGGATTCGACCCCGACTCTCTGTTGGGTATTTTTATTGATGAAGACTGTTGTCCCTTTTAATTAGTTTTAAAGAGGACATTTGAGAATTATCAAAAATGACGCCGCTGCCGGGGAATGGTAGTTCGGAATTCAATTTGAGAAGTAATTCACATATTAATTTGTTGTGTAGTTGAACAAACTTATGCTCGGATCTTTCGTTGTGATCTCTTAATAGGTGAAACGATTAGTGCACATGAAGGTGACAACTCTAGTCGACATGGGCAAGAAAATGATGTTAGAAAAAAAGATGAGGTGGTTTCTCATACCACCAATGAAGTTGGAGCAATTTGGTTACCGCTGGTGCATAAGGGCACCACATTTATCGTAACCAAGTCTATGTTGCAGCTTATTAAAAGTGGAGGACTATTTGGGGTATTTGAGCATGGAGATCCTAACGAGCACCTCCGCAAGTTTGTGAGTGTATTGTTGCGTCCAGATGCACACGCAAGTGTACGTGGTCACTCAAGTAGTATAATGACTCTTTCGAGCCGGATTATCGAACCCAAAGGACTTCAAATCAATAAACACTAACTTTATTGTAACTAAAATAAATTTACTTATGTGACAGACGATTTCAGGAATTTGTTTGTGTTAACTAAGTTAAACAATTTCAATTATTAACTACTAACACTTAAATTAGTTACAAACGGGGATTTCACAATTTGAGAAATATTCCAGGGTTGTAGCATGCACTGATTTCAAACATAATAACAACTTATTCCAGCATTCGACAGGTTAACCTCATTATTGATTCACAAGGTTTAATTTACGATCATGGTATCCCGACCTCTAATCGCCTACCACCATTGACAGCCTAACTATATCATTGAGCGGGGATAGGCATGAACCAATCGCGGAGCATTAAGCTATCATCTTGTACATTAACCAAATGCGGTATATAGGTATATTACTATCCTATATATGAAACACTCTAAGTATTACCCTAGAATGAACACGCTCCTCATATTCCTTGGTCTATCCTCTATCATCTTCTGAGTTCAAGAGTGGACAATGAATTTATTTTAATGTTGATCAATCATCAAAATAGTAAAACTAGAATGCAAGCATTAATTACAAGAAAACCCATCTCATGCTAGAAATAAACAATATTATGCCATCAATCATAGCTACAACCCTAGAATAAGGGAATTTAGCTACTCACAATATGAATCATCATCAAATAATGTTCAAAGATCATTAAAGTGTTTACCAAAATAAAAAAGTAGAAGAAAAGCCCTAGAGTTCGTCAGCAAAATCGCCAAAATCATGTTGTCCCATTTTTCAATAACTGAATAATGATAAAATAATACAGCTGGACTATTTATAGTCTAAAATAAAACACGTGGTGAAAATATGGAGTCCAGGTCCGCGACGCGGACCTGTTCCCTCATTGTACATTACGAACAGCTTGATCCACTCTGTGACGCGCTCCCATCATGCACTCCACTGTTGTGTGAAATTAGCTTTCCACACTCTGGCTTCAGCTCCGCGACGCGGAGGTGCTCCCTCACAGTGCATTTTTCCAGCTTCTTGGCCATTTCCCCTTGACAACTTCGACTTCTATTTTCCAACATCTTGGATGCTTTTCTTTTTTAGCTCCTTTTGCTTGCTTATCACCCTACAAACACCTAATCATCTTTGTCAGAGGAAACACAATATATTGACTCTAAAAATGCAATTCAAACTAGAAATTTGCTCTCGAACTTGGCTAAATGTATGGGATAAATTAGTTATTAGACGCATAAATACACCTAAGATCACCAGCCCACACATAAAGCTTTGTTCGTCCTAGAACAATTTCAAAATTTCGTGCATACGAAGACTCTACTACACTCTACTACTAAAGACATTCAAGCTTCGGCCACAACAACCACAAGAGCTTCACAACAAGCATGGCAACACTATGCAATCACCAGGACAACTCGTGCAAAACTTTCTAACCTCCAGAATTGACTCTATAACGCAGCAAACTCATGCCTAATCCTCGGTCACGCAGTTACACAAGCTATCAGCTCATCATTGAAAATGTGCCCTCACCACAAGAAACACCCTGGAATATTCACACAAATAGAAATTTAAACAATAGTTGGGGTAAGGATCAAATTTCACTCACACTCCCAAAAGAATTCACATGCCACCAACAATAAACCATAGGCTTGCCCTTAGTGTACTGCATCACTACTTTCAAGAATGCGGAAGTTCAAGATCAACTAGGTCTTTCAGGGTTATAATGTAGGCTAGGGGACAGGTAGAAACTATTTTTGGCTATGAATAGTGACTACATTCCCAAGCGCTTTAATACAAGACAAACTTCATATTTGGACCTTCCTTTAACAACCTTCTTCTTATTTGCCCCTTTTTCTTTAAGCTCCTCGGCCCTTTGCTATAAGGCATTCAATATTTATTCCACCATTTTTATTTTCAAATTTTTTTTTCAGCACGAGCCTGCACTGCGTCTTTTAAACAGCAGTGAATTATGCTCAAGGGCTTCACACTAGCTCTTTATTTTCCTTCACTATTGTCCACTAAAAGCGCTTAGGAGCTTTTGGATCAAATTTACAGGCTATAGAAGGAACGGGAATAAGCTTCATGCTAGGTTACCAAAGAACAAATCAAAGGCTCGAAGGGGTTAACTAAGGATATATATCATGGTGGGTACAAGGAGAAAACAAACAAAGCTATCAAAGAAATGCCTATATCACTTCCTCAACTCCTTATCCCATCTTTCGCTTTGCAGACACACCGGGAAAGTTCAGGACATCAATTAATAGCATGAAATACAACAAACCTTGCACACATGGCACACATTCAAATCAGAACTGATTACTACAGACTACTTCCCAAACATTATCACGAATTCATTTTAAGCACACGTCATTTTAGAGTCACATAAAAGAGCCTAGATGTCTTAACACCGAGTCATTCCTTTATTTTCAAAATTCAGCCTAAACTCAGTGCAGTTGCGCAGCCTTAGCAAGATGCCCACCCTACTGACCCAATGACGGACATTGCCCTTAAGACGGTCATCATCCATCTACATAGGGCAGTTTGACTCAACTATCACAACTGACTCAATCCTAAAAAAACAAAAACAAAAATTATACGGTTCAACAGGACTATCCTTGGTCAAAGAACCGAAAACAACTTCCAAGGAACCCAAAACAAAATCAACAACTAAAATAGCAAAAAAAAATTATTTACACAAATATTTCACCCCCACCCCACACTTAAAGAGGGAGCACTATCCCCAGTACAACACATATAACCAAAATGCATACAAAGGTAGGGTGGGTACTTCCCTGATCACTCATTAATGCCATCATTGCCTCCGGTTCCCTCAAGAGCCAAAGGTTCACCCTCCTCTTCATTAGAATTGGATTCACTGTCCGACATGGTTCTTCTCTTGTCCTCATCAGTGGGGACATCATCCCATATGGGCTCCAGAAATGCAGGCCCGAGTCTCAGCAGTGCTTCAGCGTGCTCATTCAGGGGGTACCTATTCTCAATTTCAGTCAACTGCTCTTCAGAGGAAGGTCGACAACCATTTCTGTGGCGCAACATTTCAAGTCCAAACATGCATGCCGTAATCATATCATCCCTCATATTGCACTCTGTTGTAGTGAGGGTGGGTCCATGCACATTTTCAGGCCCCTTTGTCTTCGTGACATCTAGGGGTGTGGTGAAAAAGGGTGCCATGTAGTCCATGCTTTCCTTTGGTACTCCAGCTCTCCTGCACAAACTAGTGATTAGTCCCCAAAAGCATACCTTCGACCTCGATGCACTCTAGCATTTCGCATGGCCGATTTTAACACCGCTCCTATATTGATGGGTAGATCCTTCATCAGAGCATAGACCAAGCACACATGGTCTCTCGTCACCTCAGTGAAATGCAGCCCTGGTATCAAACAGTTCATGATAATTTTTAGCCACACCCGGGCTTCTTGATTCATGTGAGCATAAGGATAGGACTGATGATAGCCGCGGTACCCATGCCGAATCCACTTAGCAGTGGACTATATGCCACACAAATTGTGTCAAATCTGCTGATATGGAGGGATGATGTTTAACCCACTCAGGATATCAGAAAGGGGCTTCTGCGGTGCCCAGTACTTGATTGATAGCTGAGGGTGTAAGAGGGATCTCCACGCCACGCACTGTGAAAAAATGAGACCGAGCGTAGGGTTTCCAATTGGCGTAGAATTCCCGAACCACGCTCACATTGCACTCCAAAGGATCCTAAAAGATGAATCCCATGCATAATTCCTGCAGGCGGCATATAATCTGAGGGAACTCCCTCTCCAAGCATATCATGCACCACATCCGAAAAGTACTTGGCTTCGGTGTGGGATTTATACCACTTTCTGCCCTCAGAAGTGACTGCCTTAGCCCCGTAGCGTTGGGTCTGCCCTCCTGGGACAGCAGGTGCTGGAGGGATGGTTGTTCCAGTCCTCACTCTCTTACGGCTTCTAGACGCAATCTCTTTGCCAAATCTTTGTGTGCCAGACATGATATCCTGAAATCAGACAGTATTCATATTAGTCAGTGAGACCCAATTACCAAAACTCACCCCACACTTATGTTTCATCACATATTTAACACACAATCCTGGTACTCAGACTTCCCATTGTCATGTTAAGCATATTCTTTTTCACACCCATCATAATTCAAACCCACAAAGCCAATGTTAATATGATTCTACTCAAGAATTCGAACCAACCTAGATGCTTTTACTCAATCATTTCCCGTAGACCACGTTTGCTACTCAAGACTTCACAAAACCCAAATTTCACCCAATTCATTCAAAATATAACCCTTCTACTTCAACCCAAATCATTCTAAAAAGGTTTATAGACATGGGTACCATAAAATAGGCTGAACAATTAAATCATTTCACCCACTATCACATTTTCCACAAGGAACAATCAATTTCAAGAATTCCACCCATCAGTAACATGAATACAAGCACTAACTTCACTAATTCATCCCAAAGAAAGAACAAAAGGAGTAGGAAACTTACCTTTAGTGCTTAGAACGATGAAAATGTAAGAACTTGATGAGGAAATTCCAACTTCGCGACACGGATTTGATTTGAAAGAAAAGAGTTAGGGTTGGGGGGAGAAACGTATGTATTTCTTGAAAATGGGGTATTTGGGGCGTTTTTTGTCATTAAAAGAGGTTGGGGGTCGGGTTATACCATATAAGTCGGGCAAAACCTGACTTTTTAATGAAAAATCCAAAAGAACTCACCAGGTCCGCGACGCGCTTCTGTCGCGGACTACACTTGTGCGAATCAGAATTTTTGCCTTGGTCGACTCACATTGGGTGGGAATAGGTCTGTGACGCGCCCAGGTCGCGGACTCCACTGTTTGTGAATTACCCTCATCGCATTTCCCAGCAATAGGTCTGCGAAACAGAGCTGTCGCGGACAACACTCCGATTTTTTGCTTCTCCTCCTGGGGCCACCATTATACTATAGAACCAAGTCCGCGACGCGCTCAGGTCGCAGACTCTACTATTTCTCACCCAAAATTCCCCCTCTTTTTTAAAAAAAAAATTACAACTTACAAATACAATAATCAATTAGACCAACCTATAACTAAAAAATAAAAATAACTAACCTATACAACTAAAAGAAAATGGAAATCTCTCTAGAGTACAAAGTCACGGGTTGCCTTCCGAGTAGCGCCTGATTTAACGTCGCGGCACGACTCAGCTTTCCTTTCTCATTCATTTCTCAACTCCAACATATCTTCCTCACGATCTACCTCCTGCCCGAAGTAGTGCTTCACTATTTGTCCATTCACTATAAACGTGGGCTGCTTCCCCTCATTCCATAACTCTACGGCTCCATGGTTGGTTATACGCACCACCTCAAACGGTCCGCTCCATTTTGACTTCAGCTTACCTGGAAACAACCTCAATCTAGAGTTAACAACCATATCTTTTGACCAGGCTCAAAGACTCGTGATACTATATGCTTATCATGCCAACGTTTAGTCTTCTCCTTATAGATCTTCACATTTTCATAGGCGTGGAGTCTGAACTCCTCCAATTCATGTAGCTGACCCATCCTTTTTCTTCCGGCTAATTTCGGATCCAGATTCAACTTCTTCACTGCCCAGCAAGCCTGATGTTCTAATTCAACTGGAAGGTGACACACTTTACCAAACACCAAGTGATAGGGAGAAGTCCCTATTGGTGTCTTATAGGCTGTCCTGTACGCCCATAATGCATCATCTAGCTTCATTGCCCAATCTTTCCTTTGGGCATTCACTGTATTCTGCAGAATCTGCTTCACCTCACGGTTTGACACTTCTACCTGGCCGCTAGTTTGAGGTTGATACGTTATAGCTACCTTATGCCTGACTCCATATTTAGCTAATATATTCTTCACCAATTGATTGATGAAGTGCGTCCCTCCATCACTGATTATTGCTCTAGGAGTTCCAAAACGAGTGAAGATATGTTTCTTCAAAAACTTCAGCACCACTTTAGCATCGTTTGTAGGAAGAGCCACTGCTTCAACCCACTTTGACACATAATCCATGGCTACAAGAATATATTGATTACCATTGGATGGTGGGAATGGTCCCATGAACTCAATCCCTCAAACATCAAATATTTCAACCTCCAAGATGTTATGCAAGGGCATCTCATGTCGTCTGGAAATAGTTCCCATCCTCTGGCATTGATCACAGCTCTTCACATAACCTACAACATCTTTGAACAAAGTAGGCCAGAAAAACCTGATTGGAGTACTTTATGTGTAGTGCGCTCACCTCCATGATGACCCCCATATGCAGACGAGTGGTAACTATCCATCACTTGTCTCATCTCAGACTCAGGTACACACCTCCTCATCATTTTGTCAGGGCCCTGCTTGAACAGATAAGGCTCATCCCATATGTAGAAACAAGCATCAGAAATTAGCCTCTTCTTTTGATGTGTGGTTGCATCCGGTGGAAACACTCCGTTCACCAAGTAGTTTACAATATATGCATACCATGGTAGGTCCGTCACCTCTAGAGCCAATAATTATTCATCAGGAAACTCTTCCCGAATTTGACCTTGCTCACCCACATGCGACGAACTCTCCAACCTGGACAAGTGATCTGCAATCTGATTTTCAGAACCTTTTAGGTCGTTGATCTCTATGTCGAACTCTTGCAGCAACAGAATCCACCTAATCAGCCGCGATTTTGCATCCTTCTTATTAAACATGTATCTGATAGCTGCATGGTTAGTATAAACAACAACTTTAGTCCCTACCAGGTAAGATCTGAACTTGTCAAAGGCATAGACCACAAAGGCATAGACCAGGGCTAGCATTTCTTTCTCGGTCACTGTGTAGTTGGCTTGAGCTGCATCCAGTGTTTTTCTTGCATAATAGATTGAGTGGAACAGCTTCTCTTTCCTTTGCCCTAACACTGCCCCTACCGCCACATCACTTGCGTCACACATCAGCTCAAAAGGAAGCTCCCAATTTGGGGAAGTCATGATTGGAGCTTCTATCAACTTCTTCTTCAAAGACTCAAAAGCTCGAATGCATTGCTCGTCAAAAACAAATTTCATCTCCTTCTCTAGGAGACTACACATAGGTCTTACAGTCTTAGAGAAATCCATAATGAATCTCCTGTAGAATCCAACATGACCCAAAAAACTTCTCACCCCTTTAACAGAGACTGGGGGAAGTAGCTTTTCAATGACTTCCACTTTTGCACGATCAACTTCCAGCCCTAACTTTGACACATTATGGCCCAATACAATCCCTTCCTCCACTAGAAAATGACATTTTTCCCAGTTTATGACGAGATTAGTTTCCTCACATCTAGCCAACACCTTGTCCAAATTTTCCAGACACCTGTCAAAAGACTCCCCAAAGACTGAGAAGTCATCCATGAATATTTCCACAAAATCTTCGACCATATCATGAAAAATGGCCATCATGCATCTTTGGAATGTGGCTGGAGCATTGCATAGCCCAAAAGGCATTCGCTGGAAGGAATATGTCCCATACGGACAAGTGAATATGGTTTTCTCCTGGTCTTCTGGCGCAATAACAATTTGGTTCTATCCTGAATAGCCATCCAGGAAACAATAATATTTTGCCCAGCTAACCTGTCCAGCATTTGATCAATGAAAGGAATTGGGTAGTGGTCCTTTCTGGTGGCCTCATTCAGTTTCTTGTAATCCACGCATATGCGCCACCCTGTCCCTGTCCTGGTTGGAATCAGCTCATTTTTTTCATTGGTAATTACTGTCATGCCTCCTATTTTAGGCACATACTGAACCGGACTAACCCACTTGTTGTCTGAGATGGGGTATACAATACCTGCATCCAGCCATTTAATAACCTCCTTGAGCACCACATCTTTCATCACTGGATTTAATATGCACTGAGGTTTTACACTTGACTTATGGCCCTCCTCCATGAATATCCTGTGCATGCATAAGGTTGGGCTGATACCGTGTATGTCAGCCAACTGCCAGCCTATCACCTTTTTTCTCTTCCTCAATATTTTCAGAGAAGCCTCAACCTGCACTTCAGACAAAGCAGTAGAAAGGATTACAGGTAACGTTCCATTAGCACCTAAGAATGCGTACCTGAGATGAGAGGGGAGGGCTTTCAACTCCAGCTTAAGTGCTTCTTCAATTGACGGTTTGGGAGGGGGTCCCAAGACTCTATTCAATGGCTCCACAAACTTGCGAAGCATACCTACATTTGGGACATCTAGAATACTTGCCAACTCCTGGGCTTCAGCATCCCCCTCTATATCCTGCCAATCAATACTTTTTCTAACGGTTCCCATGCTTTAACATATTTGGCTGTTGCTTCCTCATCAATGACTGTGATTGCTAACAACTCTTCATAGATCGCAGGCAACTTCATTGCCTTGTACACATCAAAGACCTCTACCTTGTCATGAGCCCTCATTGTCAGCCTATTAGCCGCCACATCAATCAACGCACCTCCGGTAGCTAAGAACGGGTGTCCCAAAATAAATGGGACCTCTGGGTCAGGCTCAAAATCCAAGATGACAAAGTCTACGGGGAAAATTAGAGTTCCCACTTGGACTAAGACATCCTCAATAATACCGGCTTGCCTTGCTACCGAACGGTCAGCTAATTGCAACATTATGGTTGTGGACTTGGGCCTTCTTAGCCCCAACTTAAGAAACATGGACGTAGGCATCAAGTTAATACTTGCGCCCAAATCGCACAGCCCTCTTTCCTCAATGCACTTGCCAATTTTTATTTGCACAGTAAAACTCCTTGGATCTTTCAACTTAGTTGGGAGCTTATTCTGGATCCTAGAACTGCACTCCTCAGTAAGTGCCACTATTGCATACTCCGCCAATATTCTCTTGTTAGCCAAAATATCTTTCACATATTTGGCATACTTAGGAATTCCCTGCAACACATCAATCAAAGGCAAGTTAACATGTACTTGTTAAGGAGTTCGATAAACTTACAAAAACATTCCTCCTCCTTCTGCTTTTTGAATTTTTGTAGGAATGGAGGAGGTGGTTTTTCTTTTGGTTCCTCATAAACCCTTGGCTCACTTGGTCCAGCTTCATCCACCTGCTTTCTTTTTTCTTCAGCAGTTTTTGTTTTTGGAGTTAAATCCTCCAATGGACGACCACTACGGGTACTCACAACATTTACCTATTTTGGGTTTAGATCAGTGTTTCCAGGCAAACCCCCTTGTGATCGAGAATTCTGGGCACTAGCAAACTGCCCAAACTGCTTCTCCCAAGTTCTGGGTAGCTAGTTGGTTATTTTGAACATCTGTTGCCAACTTAGCTTGGTCACCCATGATTTGTTTTAGCACGTCCTCCACACTCATATCACCCTACATAGCAGCCTGCTGATTCCCATGACCCTGCTGATTTCCATGGCCTTGCTGATTGTAATGTTGTCCACCACCTTGCGGCCTGTACTGGTTCTGTCCTTGATGTTGATTCTGATTACCACCCCATGAAAAGTTTGGGTGGTTCCTCCAGCTTGGATTATAGGTGTTGCCATAATTTTGGTGCATCCCTCCTCGCTGGGTATTACCTACAAAATTTACAGATTCTGGATTTGCTCCACATACCTCAGCAGTGTGATATCCACCTCCACATACTTCACACCATGTTGGTGGTTCTTGTACCATATTAACCTGAGCTTGCTGTTGTCCTGGTGACATGTTGCTGAAGTGGGTAGTCATCATATTTTGCATTGCAACAATTTGTGCAGTTAAGGTTGTCACTGTATCAACTTCCAACACTCCAGCAGTCTTTTGTACGATCGTCTTAGCTCCTCCTCCATTCCACTCTGGATTACCTTGTGAAATTTTGTTCAGTAGAGTAAACAGCTCAGCATATGTCTTCTCCAAAGCTTGTCCCCCTGCAGCAGAACCAAGTAAAATTTTCGTGTTGGTTCCAACCCTCAATGAAGGTGTGCACCAACACTTTGTTAGCTTGATGATGGTGTGGACAACTCAGCAACATAGATTTAAACTTGTCCCAAGCTTGGTACAAGTTTTCTCCTCCTTTCTGTCGGAAGCTTAATATATCGCTTCTCAGCTTGGTTGTTTTCCCAGATGGAAAGAACCTTATCAAGAACTTCCGTGTAAGATCATCCCAAGATGTTATGGAGTTTATGGGCTCAGAGTTCAACCATATTTTTGCTTCCCCTAGCAGAGAAAAGGGGAATAGGGTGAGCCTCACATAGTCAGAGTTCACTCCAATTGGAGTGTACGTGTCACTGATCTCGAGGAAATTCTGAATGTGCACTTGTGGATCCTCATGCGATAGACCAGTGAACTGTCCATTTGTGTGCAATAGTTGTACCATGCTCTACTTCAGTTCAAATCTCCCACCAGCTATAGGTTTTTGAATACACGAAGTAACGTTGGTGGTGCGTGGGATTTCCACGTCTCTCACTTTCATTTCTACTATCACTACAAGTGTGTCTTGATCCTCCTTTTCTTCTGGGGTTACTGGTTCACTAGCAACAAGGTGAACAGGGTATGTGAGTCGTCTTTGTCTTCCCCGGTAACGAACAAATCTTTCCGGTTCAGCTAGAGGCTCTACCAAGTTTTGGTCATCTTCCAGTGTGAAATCTTGACAAAAACTGTAAAATGAATAGCCAAGATCAAGTTGTCAACACTTGCACAAATAATTTAGAAACTCAAAAGTTAAATATCTGCCGATTTTAAAGTCCCCGGTAGTGGCGCCAAAATCTTTTTTCATCCAGATGTACACGCAAGTGTACGTGGTCACTCAAGTAGTACAATGACTCTTTCGAGCCGGATTATCGAACCCAAAGGACTTCAAATAACAAACACTAACTTTATTGTAACTAAAATATATTTACTTATGTGACAGATGATTTCAGGAATTTGTTTGTATTAACTAAGTTAAACAATTTCAATTATTAACTACTAACACTTAAATCAGTTACAAACGGGGATTTCACAATTTGGGAAATATTCCAGGGTTGTAGCATGCACTGATTTCAAACAGAATAACAACTTATTCCAGCATTCGACTGGTTAACCTCATTATTGATTCACAAGGTTGACAGCCTAACTACATCGTTGACAGCCTAACTACATCGTTGAACGGGGATAGGCATGAACCAATCACAGAGCATTAAGCTATCATCTTGTACATTAACTAAATGAGGTATATAGGTATATGATTATCCTATATACGAAACACTCTAAGTTTTAACCTAGAATGAACATACTCCTCACATTCCTTGGTCTATCCCTCTATTCATCTTCCAAGTTCAAGAGAGGACAATGAATTTATTTTAATGTTGATCAGTCATCAAAATAGTAAAACTAGAATGCAAGCATAAATCACAAGAAAACCCATCTCATGCTAGAAATAAACAATATTATGCCATCAATCATAGCTACAACTCTAGAATAGGGGAATTTAGCTACTCATAGTATGAATCATCATCAAATAATGTTCAAAAATCATTAAAGTGTTTACCAAAATGAAAAAGTAGAAGAAAATCCCTAGAGTTCGTCAGCAAAACCGCCCATATCGTGTTCTCCCATTTTTTAAAAAGTGAATAATGATAAAATAATACAGCTGGACTATTTATAGTCTGAAATAAAATACGTGGTGAAAATCTAGAGTCCAGGTCCGCAAAACAGACATGTTCCCTCGTTGTACATTACAAACAGCTTGATCCACTCCACGACGCGCTCCCATCGCGCACTCCACTGTTGTGTGAAATTAGCTTTCCATACTCTGGCTTCAGCTCCGCGACGCGGAGGTGCTCCTTCACGGTGCATTTTTCCAGCTTCTTGGCCATTTCCCCTTGACAACTTCGACTTCTATTTTCCAACATCATGGATGCTTTTCTTTTTTAGCTCTTTTTTCTTGCTTATCACCCTATAAACACCTAATAATCTTGGCTAGAGGAAACACAATATATTGACTCTAAAAATGCAATTCAAACTAGATATTTACTCTCAAACTTGGCTAAATGTATGGGATAAATTAGTTATTAGGCGCATAAATACGCCTAAGATCATGTATGCAACCCTTTTTGGCTGAGGTATTTCACAAGAGTCAATGCGGTTGTGATTATTCCCTTTTTCTTTAATAGGGGAACCAACTGGGTGGTTCATTGAATTGCCAAGAAAGTTTATTACCTCATAGGAAGACTTTATTGAAGCTTTCCTTGAGAGGTTTTTCCCCCGTCAAATATAATAAAATTGAGGAAAACATTCAAAACTTTGAAAGGGTGAATAGAGAGCCCGCTCATAAAGTGTGGTTACGCTTTAAGATGGTGTTATTGCAACGTCCAAGACATGGTTTCCCTGATGAGTTGTTATTACAATATTTTTACCAATGTCTTCATGTGGTGAATAAAGGATTGGTTGATCACCTTGTGCGGGCGATATATTTAAACAACCATTCATAGAACCATCAAGGTTACTTGATGAGATGACCAAAATTAACCAAGCTTGGTACACGAGTGAAGATTATATGTCACTTTCGCACTTGGGGCTGCTTAAGGAACAAGAAGAAAAAACAAGAGCATGACAAAAGCATTGCTAAATTGACTGCTCAACTTGAAATGTTCTCCCAGCATGTCATTGGAGGTGGGGCGAATTATGTGAATGCAATATCTTGGAGATTGTATGATGATGGGGCTTACATGAGAGGCAGATTTTCCGAGGGTTTTTGGACAAGCTACCCAATGCTTGCCGGAAATCAAGGTTGGACCAAAAATAATGATGAAAGAGAATGTGAAGATGCTATACGTGTGAAGCTCATCAATCTACATGAGCTGATGAATACACAAACAGATGATTTATTGACTAAAATTCTCGATAAAGTGAAAGGTTCTGATATGACTTTGCATGAAATGAAGAGCGACGTTTCAGCTTTGTCCAATACCATAAGATCACATTCATCCTACATTAAGTCGCTTGAAGAAAAAATGGGTCAGCTGGCCGCTCTTGTGTATACTACTCCCTATGAGAATTCAATGACTCATGGAGATGGAAATCAAAGGGATGCTACCCAAGTCTCGGCCATAGTTACTAGAAGTGGGAGGACTTTGCAAGAAATAACAAGGCCCAATAATGAGGAGGCTCAAAAGGTGATTGTCGATAATAAATCACCTAAAGGAATGGTTAAGACACGAGCAAAAGAAGTGGAAGGAAAACCAAAGACAAATGTGAAGAAAGGTAGTGTTGAGGCTTCATCCACATCACCTCAAATCAAGATTATACCTCCTTTTCCTCAAAGATTGAGGAATAAAATGACAATGCAAAATTCCAAAAGTTCGCAGATATAGTGAAAGATTTGAAAGTGAATATCCCATTGGTGGATGCCTTGATCAAAATGTCGGGTTATGTCAAATATATGAAAGAATTGGTGACAAAGAAGAGGGTAATTGATTGCGAAATCAATGGAATTGACGCAAACATATGGTGCGGTAATGACAAAGAATGCAGTCCTTAAGAAAGATGATTTGGGGGCTTTCACTATTCCATGTACTATTGGTGTGTGCACTTTTGCAAAAGCCAAGTGTGATCTCGGTGCAAGTATAAATTTGATGCCATTAATTATATTTAATAAGCTTGGGCTTCAGAAACCGAAACCAACAAACATGAGGCTCTTAATGGCCGATTGTTCAATAAAGAAGCTGGTAGGTGTGGTCTATGATGTGCTAGTGAAGGTTGACAAATTTGTGTTTCCCGCTGATTTTGTAGTGCTTGATTGTGAGATTGATATTGAGATGCCGGTTATTCTTTGTAGACCTTTCTTAGCCATGGGCAAAGCTTTGATTGATGTGGAAGGTGGTGAGTTGAAGTTCCAGTAAATGACAAAGTAGTTAGCTTCAATATTCATAAATCAATGAAATATCTAAGTGATATGCACGTTGTGTCTCACTTGATCAAATTGATGAACCGGTGGCAAGTATTGAAAGTGCAGCATATTGTGGGGAATCTTTGGCTCAAGTGCTACTTAATTATGATCAAGCCAAAATGAGCGACTATGATGAAGTTGTGGCTGCTCTTGTATGTGTGGGCTCACATACTTCATTTCAAACAAAACTTGATCTCAATTTTTCTAGTCAAGAAGCACCACCGGCAAAGCCATCTCTTACTGAACCACCAAAATAAGATTTAAAGGAGCTCCCGCCTCATCTCAAATATGCTTTTTTGGGGGAATAACAACACACTCCCGGTAATTATTGCACGTGATCTTGAACAATAGCAAGTGGAACTGTTAATCATAGTGTTGAAGAGGCACATTAGAGCGTTGGGGTGGTCAATTGCTGATATTGTGTAAATTTCGCCGGGTGTATGTACTCACAAAAGAAATTTGGCTCAAGATTGCAAACCAAGCATTGAGCACCAACGAAGGTTTAATCACCCGATGCAAGAGGTGGTAAAAAATGAAATTATAAAAATGGTTAGATGCAGGAGTTATCTTTCCAATTGCAGATATACAATGGGTGATTCCAGTTCAATGTGTTCCTAAAAAGGGTGGTATCACGGTCATTCCAAATGAGAAAGCCTAGCTTGTTACAACTAGACCCATGACCGGGTGGCGTATGTGTATGGATTATCAGAAGCTTAACTCATGGACCGAAAAGGACCATTTCCCCATGCCATTTATCGATCAAATGCTTGATAGGCTTGCGGGCAAGGGGTGGTATTGCTTCCTTGATGGGTATTCCGGGTATAACCAAATCTCCGTTGCACCGGAGGATCAAGAGAAAACAACATTTACATTCCCTTATGGAACATTTGTCTTCAAGTGAATGCCATTTGGGTTATGTAATGCACCGGCTACTTTTCAACCTGTGCATGTTATCAATCTTCACAGATATGGTGGAGGAATCCATGGAAGTGTTCATGGATGCTTTTTCGGTAGTTGGAGACTCTTTTTGAAGTATGCTTGAAGCATTTGGAAATGGATATTAAAAGGTGTGTAGATTCACATTTGGTTCTTAATTGGGAAAAGTATCACCTTATGGTGAAATAAGGAATTGTGCTTGGGCACAAAATCTTCGGTGATGGTATTGAAGTTGATCAAGCTAAAATTCAAGTTATTGAAAAATTACCTCCCCCAATTTTGGTAAAAGGTGTAAGAAGTTTCCTTGGTCATGCCGGGTTCTATAGGCGGTTCATTAAAGACTTCTCCAAGATTGACATTCCATTGTGCAAGCTTCTTGAGAAAGAAAGCACATTTAATTTTGATAGTTCATGCTTAGATGCTTTCAAGATACTAAAAGAGAAACTTGTTTCGGCTCCAATAATTGTTGCACCCGATTGGAATATCCCTTTTGAAATGATGTGTGACGCTAGTTGCTTGGCATTAGGAATTGTTCTTGTGCAACGCAAAAAATAAGTTCTTTCATTCCATCTATCATGCGAGCAAAACTTTGAATTGTACTCAAAAGAATTACACTGTGACGGAGCAAGAATTGTTGGCTGTTGTATATGGGTTTGAGAAATTTAGAGCATGCCTGTTTGGTACCAAAGTAATCATACACACAGATCATACAGCTCTACGATAATTAATGGCAAAGAAAGAGGCTAAACTGAGGCTGGTCTGATGGGTGTTACTCCTTCAAGAATTTAACTTTGAAGTAAAAGATAGAAAGGGTGTGAAAATCAAGTAGTTGACCACCTTTCAAGGTTGGAAACAGGTGCTAGAATAGCTGACAAGAAAGATATCAATGATGCCTTTCCTGATGAATCGGTAATGGTAATGTCTACATCCTTTGTTCCTTGGTATGCTGATTTTGCAAACTTCATTATATGTGGGTTGTTACATGATGATTTGAGTAGCCATCAAAAGAGGAAATTTCTATTTGATATGAAGAAGTATATATGTGATGAACCTTTCCTTTGTATGGAGTGTGCTGATAATATCATTCGGTGTTGTATACCCGAGGTGGAGGTGAATGAAATACTTGAAGCATGCCATGCTTTTCCTGGAGATGGTCATCATGGAAGTATCCTTACAACCTCTAAGGTTTTGTAATGTGTTTATTATTGGCCTGCGATGTTTAGAGATACTCATGCCTTTTGCAAATGTTTTGTTCAATGTCAATAGCAAGGGAGTATATCTAGGAGATATGAATTGTCACTTTCGCAAATCCTTGAAATTAAATTATTTGATGTTTGGGGGATTGATTTTATGGGCCCCTTTCCTAGCTCATTTGGGAACAAATACATTCTTGTAGTAGTTGAGTATGATTCCAAGTGGGTGGAAGCTATGGCATTACCAAACAATGACGCAAGAAGTGTCACAAAATTTCTCAAAAAGAATATTTTCATAAGGTTTGGGACTCCAGGGGCTATTATAAGTGAGGGAAGATCACATTTTTGCAACTGCCAATTTGCATCCCTTCTATCAAAGTATGGAGTCAAGCACAAAGTGGCAACACCATACCATCCGCAATCTAGCGGACAAGTTAAGGTGTCTAATCGAGAGATAAAGAGCATCTTAGCTAAAAAGGTAAATGTCCACCGTATCGATTGGTCCAACAAGCTTGATGAAGCACTTTGGGCCTATCACACATAATTCAAATCTCCTATTGGTGTGTCCCCTTACAAGTTAGTGTTTGGGAAAGCCTGTCATCTTCCTATTGAGTTAGAACACAAAGTGTTATAGGCATTGAAAAGGATAAATTTGAATTGGGACATGGCATCAAAGAATCGTGTTCATCAAATTCTTGAGTTTAATGAGTTTCATTTGCAAGCATATGAAAGCTCTGCTCTTTATAAGGAAAAATTTAATCGGTGGCATGATTTAAAGATTTTGCCTCATGAGTTTAGAGTAGGGGAACTAGTCCTCCTTTTTAATTCAAGGTTGAAACTCTTCCCGAACAAGCTCAAGTCTGAGTAGACTGGTCCGTACACAATCACAAGAGTGTATGGAAATGGACCGATAGAAATTGAAGATGCAAAGGGGGTGCAATTCAAAGTCAACGGGCAAAAGTTGAAGGTGTATTTTGGGGAAGGTCATGATGTGCGGGTTGTCGAAGTGTGTATTTGGATGATGCTTGAAGCCATATCCACATCGTGCCGCGATGTTAAATCAGGCGCTTCTTGGGAGGCAACCACAGCGTTAATTGTTTTCAATAATGTGGGTGTCGATTGTGTAGGTATCGTTTGAAAATGGGTGATGGAGAAGGCAACTCGGTAATTCACCGACACAGTTAAGCGATGCACCAACGAGTTCACCCAATGGGTTTCTCAATTTTAGGTGCTTACTGTCCATTTCGGTGGACTGCATCACCAACTTGGCGATGTGCCGATGCGATTGGGTGAACCCGATGCAGTTCGCCTAATCAGGGGCCCGAAGTGGGGGCATACTAGAAATTTCGGCGATGATTAGATAAACTTGGTGATTCGCCAATTGAAGTGGGTGATCATAACACAGGTCGCTGAATTGGAGGTTAAATTCCCCTCAGCTACGGGTGCAATTGGTGAGCTCCTCTTGTTTGGCGATCAGCCGAACGAGTCGGCGAACATCATTCTAAAAATGTTCAGGGAGTCCCTCCATCTTCACTTGCTCATGATATTCCTTTGCATTGAGGACACTGCCATTTACTTTTTTGTGGGGTGAGGCCACTTGTGCCAATATTTCCCTTTTTGATGTGTTTGTTATGTTGATAGTTTTTCAATTAGTTGTTCTCTCTTCGACTCCTTCTCTCAATTTGAAACTACCCCATGAATTTTGAAAATCGTAAAATTTTTGAGTTTTCATTGGTAATGAATCGATTGTGTTCAATGTCGATGTCTTGAATAGTACTCATGATGAGCATAATGTATATTTTTGGTGTTGCGAGAATGAAATCGATGTGGTTTTGCTTTTGAGTGATCTCTTTGAATCTTTTGTTGACTAGGTGTGTTTTGATGTGAGCCTTGCAATGAACATCACAAGTACGCTTTTGATCTCATGGGGATGTGCTAAATGAGTGTATTTTAAAGTGTCATGTGTGGTGAGGTCTTACTTGAAAGCATGTGTGTGGAGTCCTAGAATTTGCCTTGTTAGTCTAATTGTTTAAATCCTGGTAAATGTAAGGCGTGATCTTGGGCAATAATTCAAAGAGGGAACCCAAATGTCCATAACCTGTTGTGACTACCTTGTGACGGTGTGCATCCATTTTGGCACAATTTGAGCCTAACTCATTTGTTGGCAAAACCAAAAGAAAGCCTCTTGAGTCAAATTGTCCTTACCTTCTCACCTATAATCCTTTTTGAAGAATTATTATGTTTCAATAGCCAACTTAGGCCAAAATCCTAAGTTGGAGGTGTTGAAATAAAGGAGGATTGAAAGACAAGTAAAGGGCAAAGAAAGATGAAATGAGGCTCAACTTTGAAATTTGTTACAAAAAGAAGGAACACTTCCTTATTAAAAAAAAAAGAGTTATTGTGATGAAAATGCTTTGAAAAAATGGAAATTGAAAAAGAAGAGTGGTGAAATAAAGGGGATTCCAAATAAAATGAGTGAAAAGTCAAAGTTTGAGTTCTCAAATGAAAAAGAATGAAAAGAACTTGAGAAGAGGTGAAGATGATTGCAACAATGCTTTGAAAATGTGTAGTCACCGAGCCAAATTGACCAACCTTAACCCTCAGCCCACTTACAAGCCTAAAAGACCTTGAGATCTTGCATAAACTAGTTTGTGTGATGATTGAAAAATATGGGCAAACCTATGTGAAAAGGCTTGCATGTGTTTCTCTTTTGAGAGAGTGAAAGTTCCATTGATTCCTTATGTTTTTATTGATTTGCTTTATGAGAACATGGCATCGTTCTTGATGTGAGTGCACTTGAATGCATTTATTGAAACATGGTCTTGCATTATAAAATAAGCTAAATTGAGCTTGAGCTTGTGTTGAAACCGGCTAGTCATCATTTGAAGCTTTTTAATCATGATTTAGTGCAGCATGTTGTTGAAAGCAGTCTTGTAATGACACTTGCATGTTAGCTCTCCTTGAATATTGTTGTAGACATCCTTATTGAGCTAATTATGTTCTTGATTTGAGGACAAGTAAAATTTTAAGTTGGGAGTAGTAGAGTTGCACTCATATGGGGCCTATTAAGAGCATGCTAGGATTGACTTAAAAAGTAACTTTTTAAAGTGCTGAAAGTTATTTTAAAAATAAGTAGTTATGTGTTTGGATACAAGTGTTGCAGTTGAAAAAAAATTGTTGATGTGTTTGGCAAATCAGTGCTTTCAAACACTTTTTTTTAATCAAAATGTCTGAAATACCCTTAAAGTTGTTAACATATAGAAAGTTGATTAATTTAAGGTTTTTATTTCTAAAAAAATAAAACAAAATTAATTTATATTTTAATACAATTTCAATAACTTATTATTTAAGTTAATTTTACATGCGCAACTTATTTTAAATTTTAAAAATATATAATTTGAATAGATCGCATGAAAGATTTAAGATTTATTTTTAATTACATCCATAAGTAATAATATTTGCCTATCATTCACATGTTTCATTATCATCACAAATTATTTATAAGAGGAATATAAATTTATTATTGAAGTTAATTTTATATGCGCAACTTATTTTAAATTTTAAAAATATATAATTTGAATTGATCACATGAAAGATTTAAGATTTATTTTTAATTACATTCCATAAGTAATAATATTTGCCTATCATTCACATATTTCTTTATCATCACAAATTATTTATAAGAAGAATATAAAACCATATTTCAAAAATAAATGGTTTGATTCAAAAACAATTATCAAAAATGATAGAGAACACTTCACTAATATAAAAGTGGAAATACTCAAATAATACAAACAATAAACATTACCAATTTCACTAGAAATCATATCACGAAGCCCCATCCAATAAGTATCACTTTGTTCTTCCATATTTTCTTCTATATTGTTAGCGCTTGAACTTGTGCCAAATTCGGAGTCAACCGATGGAATTAATCTCTCATCCTCAGTCGTTCGAAATGCATCATCCATGTTGCATTTTTTAAAATATAATTGTGAATGGCTATAGTAGCAAGTATGATGTCCCTTTGAGTGTCAATGTTATAGTAAGGCATATCTCGCAAAATAGACCACCTTGCTTTCCAAACACCAAATGTGCGCTCTACTATATTTCTACATGAAGAATGCATATAATTAAATTTTTCAATGTGTTTTCTTGGCTCGCGCAATTTTCTTGTTTCACCACGATAAAAGTCAGAAAGATGATATCTCACATTATCTCCTTGGTATGGAGCCATATATCCCTTCATGTGTGCATATCCTGCATCCACTAAAAAATATTTGTTTCCTAAAGGATGTGGAAAGTTAAGTTCACTTCTATGAAGAGCCTCACCAAATGAACGACTATCATGAGCTTCTCCTTCCCACCCAACCCATGCAAATGTAAATCACATATTAAAATTTACAATGGCAAGAATATTTTAAACCGGATAACCTTTACATCCAATATAAGGTATTTGTTGACCTTGTGGTAATCTAGCTTTAACATGTGTACCGTCAAGTGCTCCAATACAATCCTAAAAATATAGGCATGTAAGCTAAAGAAATATAGCAAATAATACTAAAAAAATACAGCAAACTAAAAATTGTTACCTTAAAGAAAGGAAAATATCGTTCATTGCATGGCTTGTGAGCTCCAACACCATCATTATAATTTAAATGTGGTTTAATAATGTCTCTTGCAAGCTTAGAAACGACTTTTAAAACACTATAAAAGTGTCTATGAATCGTCTTCCCTGAATGTTGAAAGATATCTTGTATCATTCGATTTCCCGCTTCATGTCCACAAGTCATTAAAAATATGCCTAACATTTCAAGAATAGACATTCCACGCGTGGGTTTAAGTCCATATTTTTCACTTAAATCTTTGGATAGATCAACAAACACCGCCTTCTTTAATCAAAAAATTCCATAACAACGAGTTTTATTTACTTGTAATATCTTTTGAATAAATATGTATTCGGAGCGCCTTGATGTACGACAAGATTCTTTGAATAAGTATTTTTTGTAATACATTAAAATGTATTTACCTGCTACCCGGCATAGAGCCATCCATTCTTTCTCATTTTTCTCTCTCCTACTTTGTTCTAGTTCTTCATCTTCTTCATCTAACAAAACACTTAAATGGGGTGATCTGGTAAAGTCCAAATCCTCCATTTAACTAGAAATAAAAATATCACCAATTAATAAAAATCAAGAGTATAAAAGTTTCATTATTTCACATGTAATGACACATATATTTTACTTACTTATAACAATTTTGAATCCACAATTATTATTTCAATTTTACTACTTTTTATATTAGTAACTCATTTATATAAATTCAATCACAACATACAACTTTAAATAAATTCTACCCAACAAACACATATATATAAATTCAACACAATAAAAATCATATATATATATATATATAAGAAAATCCTAGGCCCGCCTACGTGGCGCCACCACAAACAAGGATTCCCTTTTAATTTATTTATTTCCAAAACTAGCCTTCTCCTTTCATGAAAAGTTGTGACTTTTATGAAAAGTTGTGACTTTTATAAAGAGTTACGACTTTTATGCAAAAGTTGTGACTTTTATGAAAGGTTGTGACCTTTTCGAAGGGTTGTAACTTTTCCAAAGAGTTGTGACCTTTCCGATAAGGCACAATAAGCATTTATTCACATTACCCTTTGTTGTCTATAAATAGAGGGATTTCCTCTCATTTTAAAACAACGAAAATTCTGAACTTCTTCTTCTTCTTCACAATTAAATATTCGTGTAATTTTCTCCTATGAGTTGTTCACTGACACCATTCTCTTTGTATCAATACACTAGTGAATAGAATTGTTCCATCTTGAGAGGATCTATTCCTTTAAACCTCGGGTACTAGAGGGAAATAATTTCCTTAAGGGGACATTGTGAGTTCAGTGAGATCGATTTTTCCTTTTTGTTTCATTCTATTGTTACAGATCCTGGTATGTTTTTTTTACAGTCATTAATTTTATGAAGAGTTACGACTTTTATGCAAAAGTTGTGACTTTTATGAAAGGTTGTGACCTTTCCGAAGGGTTGTAACTTTTCCAAAGAGTTGTGACCTTTTCGATAAGGCACAATAAGCATTTATTCAAATTACCCTTTGTTGTCTATAAATAGAGGGATTTCCTCTCATTTTAAAATAACGAAAATTCTGAACTTCTTTTCTTCTTCTTCACAATTAAATATTCATGTATTTTTCTCCTATTGAGTGGCTCACTAACACCATTCTTTTTATATCAATACACTGGTGAATAGAATCGTTTCATCCTGAGAGGTTCTATTCCTTTAAACCTCGGGTACTAGAGGAAAATAATTTTCTTAAAGGGACATTGTGCATTCAGTGGGATCGATTATTCCTTCCTGTTTCATTCTATTGTTACAGATCCTGGTATATTTTTTTAGAGTCATTAATTTATGCTTATGATATTAATTGTTATTTTTTAGTACATGTTTTACACTTTGTTGTTTATATTTCTGCAAAGTTATTATTATAAGTATTTGTTAGTACAGATTAAATAGCACATGTTAATTGAGTATTTACGCAAGTTTTCTCTACTGAAATTGTTGAAGGTACAATAAAGTTTTTTCTTAAAGATCTATACTACCATCTCTTGAAGACAATATTCAAATTTGGTATGTCATTGTAAGGACATAAAGACCTTAAAAACTTTATCGCACCTTGATGTGCGAAGTGAACCAATAAAAGAAGACAACAATTAATAAACTTTTTACATGGGTTCAAGGATGTGTCGGATGACATATAGAGGAATATGACAAGACTGGAGCCTCTTTTAATCCCAAAGATATAGATAACTACACAATAAATTAATTGCTCACATTCAATATGAAGTATGGATAGATTCTCAAGTTTACTGCAAGTTGTAAATACTTTTCTTGAAGTAATAAATGTGTTTCTCGACACTGCGATTGAAATAGAAGTGTAGTTTCAAATTGAACTTCATCACTCTGGTATGTTGATTTTAAATAAATACCCAAACAAATTGAATAGTTTTTTGTAATGTTTTTCCCTTTCAAGTATATATAATAAGTTGAACTATTGTCCAATATGATACATTCTCCCTTTAATTTTCCATTTTAATAATTTACTAATGATACATTTAAATGGGAACATTAAAATGATATATGTAAAGGAAAAGGTGGGGCTGAACTTTCTACACGTTAGAATTTAAATATTTGTTCACTTTGTCAGCCTTTTAAAATTTATTTATCCCTTCACCAATGATTATTTATTTATTAGAAAATTTAATATCTCAGGTTGATGTTCATTTGATTCCCCAAAAATATCAAATAGTAACACTTTCTGAAAGCAAAAGGATAAATTATAAAATCAAATTAAAGATGATTGATTATACGATAAATGATAAGATGTTATAATTAGCATTATCCCTTACATTATTAATGTTCGTTACTATGTAATCTTGTATCTAAGATAATATAGTGTTTTAGTTTTAATGACTGATAGGTTTTAAGTACCTACGTGGTGCCACCACAAACTAGGATTCCCTTTTAACTTATTTATTTCTAAAACTAGCCTTCTCCTTTCATGAAAAGTTGTGACTTTTATGAAAAGTTGTGACTTTTATGAAAAATTGTGACTTTTATGAAGAGTTGTGACTTTTATGAAAGGTTGTGATGTTTATGAAAGGTTGTGACCTTTTCGAAGGGTTGTGACTTTTCCAAAGAATTGTGACATTTTCGATAAGGCACAACAAGCATTTCTTCACACTACCCTTTGTTGTCTATAAATAGAGGGATTTCCTCTCATTTAAAAGGAACGAAAATTCTAAACTTCTTCTTCTTCTGCACAATTAAATATTCGTGTACTTTGCTCCTGTTGAGTGTCTTACTGACACCATTGTTTTTGTATCAATATTGTAACATCCCTCCTTATAAAGAGCTAATTTTAGAAAGCGCTAAATTGGAAATAGCTAAATTGAGAATTTTACAAGTTATACTTAAGTTGTGAGTTTTGGATCAACTTCAAACGACCATAACTTTCAGTACAGTATGAGTTAGGTGGCTCATAAGATATCAAATGAAAGGTCTTGGAATCCTCTTTCGACCGACACCGAGTTTGCTAAGTTTCGAGCTCGTGTGAGGGAGATATGCATGGTTGAAGTTATCCTTTCCAGTTAAGAAAAGTTCCCCGAATTAATGAGGGGTATTTTGATCTTTTCCTTACCCAATCAGATTAAAACGAATTGAGTAATATTTTGGGGTCAAATATGATTTGGGCCAGTTTTACAAATCCTAAATTACGCTTAGGGTTTTAGATGAGAGTTCAAGAATAGGAAAAGAGGAGAAAAGGAAGAACGATCAAGATTTCTTGCGAATCGAGGAATTGTTTCACCAAATCGAGGTATGTAAGTTTTCACAGTGTTGGGTTCGTTCAACCACACGCCAATCATGATTTACATTATCAAATTCATCCATAAAGATTGAGAAATTAAGTTCTTGATGAGTTTCTTGAAGTGTTGTTATTCGTTCTTGAATTTGATATTTGATTGAGTTCTTGAGGCGAAGGTTTTGTTAAGGGGTTGAGTAAATTGATAGTTCCTGAGTGGATTTTTCTGGAATTATTCTGAGTTATAAGAATTTGAGGGTTTAAATTTTAGAATTTCAGTGGGTATGAGTTGAATCGAGTTTGGGAGAGGAAGAAAAGATCGGGCAGAAACTAGGTGCAAGGTCCGCGTCGCGGACTTGCTCCCCAGATAAATTTCTCTCTCTCCACGTCGCGGAGAGAATGCGGACTCCACTGTTTCAAAAATTATTTCGCGACCAAATATTTTAATTCATCTCCGCGTCGTGCCCTTTCTCCCCAGACAGTGTTTTTCGCTCATTTCTTATTATTTTACTATCAAAATCTCATTTAATCATCACGATATCCTTCATATCATAAATCATAACCTTAAATTCATAATTCAAATTCAAGGTAGAGTTAAGAGTTAAGTCTTGAGAGTTCTTCCGAGTCATTTTGAGAAGTCTTTTTACAATCTTTTAAAACTTGTTTTAAGACTTGAGTACTTGAGTTGAGGAAGACTAAAGTTGAGTTTTATTTTTTTTTTCAATGAATATATGGGAACTAAGTATTCCCAAGAGTAAATATTTTTACATTTAAGAAAAGAGGAAACACCAATTTCCAAAAGAGTTCATGAGGAGTTTTGAGTACTATCTCTCTTAAGAGAAACCTTTTGAATAACAATCTCAAAGTTAAGGAAGAGGAAATGTTTTTTTAAAACATATAAGCTAAGTTATATTTTGAGAGTAGTATTGAGCACCGATATAGGGGGAGAGTTCAAACAACTCACAGCCCCCATAAACCATGTAGCCAACGTGGGTAGAAAGGGTCATACTTTTTATATGATTCATTATTGATTTCTAACAATAGACTAGTGGATCCACTTAGTTGAGGAGTTCTATACCCCGGCAAGGTATAGGACAGTTCTGACAGCGTGGGCGAGATGATGTATCATCACATAGCTCATAGTGATGGTTGTTGGTTAGAGAATCTCCCAAACAGAGTTTATTTTGTATTTTTACATACAAACAGAGTTATTATTGTATTTTTAAATAAATTGAGTTGTTATCCACTGTTTTAAATGCTTTATATAAACTGCAACTATATGGTTGTTTTTATACTACATTGAGTTGAGGTTGAGTTGAGTAGAGTTGAGGTGAGTATGTTTCCTTCTTTTCAAAGCTCAAGCTTGTAGGTTATGTTCAGTATTCCCCTTACATGCTCGTACATTCCATGTACTGACGTCATTTGGCCTGCATCTTTCATGATGCCGATACAAGTAACAAGGATCATCAACCAGCTCTTCGTTGATCAAGTCGAGTTCCGGAGTTGTTTTGTGAGCCTCCTTGCTTCCGGAGGATCCCTTATTTGTTTTTATTTATTTCAGTTTTGTTAGGATGATCGGGGGTTTGTCTCGACATCCCTCATAGTATTAGAGGCTTCATAGATAGAGAGACAGTAGTAGTTCATGAGTCTTGTTCATTTCAGTTGTTATGTTCTAGACTTGAGTTGCCCTTGAGGCTAGTTTGAATGTTTTATTTCTAAAATATTCTGAGTTTACTTTTGAGACAGTTGATTAAAGTTTATCTTTTGAGTTTATTCTATGTTGAGTAAGTCTTCCGCTGAGAGTTGAGTCAGGCCAAGGATTCGCTTGGGGCCTGCAATGGTTCTCGAGTGTCGGCCACGTCCAAGGTGTAGGCTAAGGGCGTGACAAACTTGGTATCAGAGCCCAGAGTTCAAGATTCCTAAGGTGTCTATGAAGTCGTGTCTGTAGAGTCCTAGTTATCGGTGTGAAGCACGCCACATCTATAATTAGGAAGCTGCGACATTTGGGAACTATCTCACTTTTTTATACTCTTATCGTGCGATAGAGTTTATCTCTATAAAGTTTCTTTCTAGTTCATGCTTGCACGTATCTTTCAGATCATGCCTTCACGAAGATTTTTTTGAGTTCGTCCTACTAGGAGGAATGTTGATCCTCAGGATCAGGGGGTCCCTAATGCACCAAAAGTGCAACCCCAAGGGGAGGTCACTAATGTTGAGTTCCGGGATGCTATCCGGATGTTGAGTCAAGTGGTGACCAACCAAGTTGGGAAACAAAGAGGGAATCAACAGGATGTGGCTGATACATCCATGATTCGTGAGTTCTTGAGGATGAATCCTCCAGATTTCATCGGTTCAAGTGTCACTGAGGATCCGGAAAACTTTGTGGAAGAGCTACAGAAAATCTTTGAGATTATGCATGTTGCTGATGTTGAGCGAGTGGAACTAGTTGCATACCAACTGAAGGGTGTTGCTAGAGTATGGTACGATCAATGGAAGAAGAGTAGAGCTGAGGGTGCACCGATTGTGAGCTG
The DNA here is from genome assembly GCA_029582245.1 of Solanum etuberosum. NCBI lineage: Eukaryota > Viridiplantae > Streptophyta > Magnoliopsida > Solanales > Solanaceae > Solanum > Solanum etuberosum. The sequence continues at coordinate 46,587 of JAJONR010001574.1, read as the reverse complement.
GGTTGTGTTCGAAGAGGCCTTCATGGGGAGTTTCTTTCCTCGTGAGCTAAGAGAGGCAAAGGTAAGGGAATTCCTCACTCTTAAGCAGGAATCCATGAGTGTGCATGAGTATAGCCTCAAGTTCACTCAACTTTCCCATTATGCTACGAAGATGGTTACTAATATGAGAAGTAGGATGAGCTTCTTTGTGTATTGATTATATCGTCTGTCAACCAAAGAGGGTAAGGCTGCGATGTTGATAGGGGACATGGACATAGCAAGACCGACGATCCATGTGCAATGGGTTGAGGAAGATAAGCTGAGAGATAGAGAAGAGTTCCGGAACAAGAAGGCTAAGACAACAGGAAATGAGTTCGGGCAGCAGAAGAGTAATGTGAACTGGTCATCTTTCCAACAAAAGCAAAATGGACCAGCTCCATCGTCTGCTAGTGCACCTGCACCAAGGAACATAGGTGAGTTTAAGAATTAGAGTTCTCAGAACTCCAGAGCTAGACCTGCACAATCTCAAGGTAGTGTGGCACAAGGAGGTAATGGGACTCCTACATGTGCTAAGTGTGGTAGGAACCACTCTGGAACGTGTCGTGATGGCTCCACTGGTTGTTTCAAGTGTGGTCAGAATGGTCACTTCATGAGAGAGTGCCCTAAGAACAGGCAAGGTAATGGCAATGGAGGCAATAGAGCCCAATCTTTTTCTGTGGGTCCGCCAGACGGAGTTGCATCTAGAGGAGCTACTTCAGGGACAGGCGGAGGAGCAAACCGTGAGTATTCTATCACCAGTTGCCAAGAGCAAGATAATTCGCCAGATGTTGTCACTGGTATAATCAAAGTCTTTACTTTTGATGTATATGCATTGCTAGATCCAGGTGCGAGTCTATCTTTTGTGAATCCTTATATAGGTATGAGGTTCGATATTATTCTCGAACAACTTCTTGAGACCTTCGGTGTTTCTACACATGTTGGTGAGTCTATTCTAGCTAAGAGAGTTTATCGTGATTGTACTATATCTGTCAATCACAAGGACACCATGGCTGACTTAGTCGAGTTAGACATGGTAGATTTTGATGTTATTCTAGGTATGGACTGGCTTCATGCATGTTATGCCTCAGTTGATTGTAGAACTCGAGTAGTTAAGTTCCAGTTTCCTAATGAGCCAGTTATAGAGTGGAGGAGTAGTTCACCAGTGCCTAAGGATCATTTTATTTCATACCTTAAGGCGAGAAAGTTAGTTTCCAAGGGGTGCATCTATCACTTAGTCCGAGTTAATGACTCTAGTGTTGAGACACCACCTATTTAGTCAGTTCCAGTTGTGAGTGAGTTTCCAGAAGTCTTTCCAGATGATCTTCTCAGAGTCCCTCCTGAGAGAGAAATAGACTTCGATTTAGATATTCTTCCCGATACTCGTCCTATATCTATTCCGACATATAGAATGGCTCTGGTTGAGTTGAAAGATCTCCTTGAAAAAGGCTTCATTCGACCCAGTGTCTCACCTTGGGGCACTCCGGACTTATTTGTGAGGAAAAAAGATGGTTCTCTTCAGATGTGTATAGATTACCGCCAATTCAACAAGGTTACTATCAAGAATAAGTATCCACTTCCGAGGATTGATGATTTTTTTTATCAACTTTAGGGTGCCACTTATTTTTCTAAGATAGACCTCAGATCAGGCTATCATCAATTGGGAGTAAGAGAAAGTGACATTTCTAAGACAGCATTAAGGGCCCGTTATGATCATTATGAGTTTCTAGTCATGTCGTTTGGTTTGACTAATACTCCTGCAGCGTTCATGGACCTTATGAACAGAGTGTTTAAGCCTTATCTCGATATATTTGTTATCGTATTCATTGATGACATTCTGATTTATTCGAGGAATGAGGAAGATCATGCTAGTCACCTTAGAGTAGTTCTCCAAACTCTAAAGGATAAGGAGTTGTATGCTAAATTCTCTAAGTGTGAATTTTAGCTTGAGTCTGTGGCATTCTTAAGCCACATTGTTTCTGTTGATGGGATTCGAGTTGACACTCAGAAGATTGAGGTAGTGCAGAACTGGCCTAGACCCACATCTCCAACTGATATTAAGAGTTTCTTGGGATTGGCTGGTTATTATAGGAGGTTCGTCGAGGGGTTTTCATCTATTTCATCCCCGTTGACAAAATTGACTCAGAAAAGTGCTAAGTTTCAATGGTCTGAAGCTTGTGAGAAAAGCTTTCAGGAATTGAAAACTAGGTTGACTACTGCCCCAGTGTTGACCTTACCAGAGGGTACACAAGGCTTTGTTGTGTATTGTGATGCGTCCAGAGTTGGACTAGGTTTTGTGTTGATGCAGAATGGCAAGGTTATAGCTTATGCCTCCAGACAGCTTAAGATTCACGAGAGGAATTACCCAACCCATGATCTAGAATTGGTTGTTGTAGTGTTCGCTTTGAAAATATGGCGCCATCATATTTATGGTGTTCATGTAGATGTGTTCACCGATCACAAGAGTCTTCAGTATGTGTTCAGTCAGAAAGAGCTTAATCTCAGACAGATGAGGTAGTTGGAGTTACTCAAGGATTATGACATGAGTATTTTCTATCACCCAGGTAAGGCTAATGTTGTTGCTGATGCTTTAAGCAGGATATCTATGGGTAGTACTTCCCATGTTGAGGAGGGCAAGAAAGAGTTAGCAAAAGAGGTGCACAGACTTGCACGATTGGGAGTCCGGTTAATGGATTCCAATGAAGGTAGAGTAGTGGTGATGAATGGGGCTGAATCATCATTAGTGTCTGAAGTGAAAGAGAAACAAGACCAAGATCCTATTTTTCTTGAGTTAAAGGCAAATGTTCATAAGCAAAAAGTGATGGATTTTTAACAAGGGGTAGATGGTGTATTGAGGTATCAAGGTAGATTGTGTGTACCAAAGGTGGATGAACTTCAAGAGAGGAACATGGAGGAAGCTCATAGCTCCAGATATTCTATCCATCCTAATTCCACAAAGATGTATCGTGACTTGAGAGAAGTCTATTGGTGGAGTAGTATGAAGAAGGGAATTGCAGAGTTCGTTGCTAAGTGCCCGAATTGCCAACAAGTCAAGGGAGAGCACCAGAGGCCCGGTGGTATGGCTCAGAACATAGATCTTCCGTAATGTAAGTGGGAGATGATCAATATGGATTTTATTACTGGGTTGCCACGGTCTCGCAGACAGCATGATTCGATTTGGGTGTGTAATCGAATGACTAAATCAGCCCATTTCTTACCGGTAAGGACTACTTTTACAGCAGAGGATTATGTCAGGTTATATATTCAAGAGATAGTCCGACTTCATGGAGTTCCGGTGTCCATCATTTCAGATAGAGGTGCGCAATTCACCGCATAATTTTGGAAGTCTTTCCAGAAAGGTTTGGGTTCCAAGGTAAATCTGAGTACTGCTTTTCATTCTCAAACTAATGGTCAAGCAGAGCGTACAATTCAAACTTTAGAGTACATGTTAAGAGCGTGTATGATCGATTTCAAGGGTAGTTGGGATGATCACTTACCTCTAATACAGTTTGCTTACAATAACAGTTATCACTCTAGCATCCAAATGGCTCCCTATGAGGCTCTTTATGGGAGAAGATGTAGATCTCCTATTGGATGGTTTGAGGTTGGTGAAGCTGGGTTGATAGGACCAGACTTAGTTCATCAAGCTATGGAGAAAGTGAAGACTATTCAAATCAGGTTGAAAACAGCACAGAGTCGTCAGAAATCCTATACCGATGTTAGGAGAAGAGACTTAGAGTTTGAGGTGGATGATTGGGTTTATTTGAAGGTTTCACCCATGAAGGGTGTTATGAGGTTTGGCAAGAAGGGGAAACTTAGTCTCCGATATATTGGTCCTTACAGGATATCCAAGAGGATTGGCAATGTAGCCTATGAGTTGGAGCTACTGTCAGAGTTAGCAGCAGTTCATCCAGTATTCCACATTTCTATGTTGAAGAAGTGTATGGGCGATCCTTCCCTTATTATACCTACTGAAAATATTGGTATTAAGGACAGCCTATCTTTTGAGGATACTCCCATTCAAATTCTGGATCGTCAGGTTCGCAAGTTGAGAACCAAGGAGGTAGCATCAGTCAAGGTCTTATGGAAGAATCAGTTTGTTGAGGAAGCTACTTGGGAGGCTGAGGAGGATATGAAGAAGAGATACCCACATCTCTTTGAGTCTGGAGAAATTCCCAATGAAGGTACAAATTCTTTTCTTGGTACTCTTTAAATTGATATGCTGAGTGTGTTAAATTGCATATTGGGTATTGAGTTGGGTGTAGATGTTTCCACCCTCATTTCTACTTAGAGTGATCTCATTCAAGGACGAATGTTCCCAAGGGGGAGTTACTGTAACATCCCGCCTTAGAAAGAGCTAATTTTAGAAAGCACTAAATTGGAAATAGCTAAATTGAGAATTTTACAAGTTATACTTAAGTTGTGAGTTTTGGATCAACTTCAAACGATCATAACTTTCAGTACAAGAGGAGTTAGGTGACCCATAAGATATCAAATGAAAGGTCTTGGAATCCTCTTTCCAACGCCACCGAGTTTGTCAAGCTCGTATAAGGTAGATATGCCCATTTGAACTGTCCAGTTAAGGAAAGTTAACCAAATTAATGAGGGGTATTTTGGTATTTTCCTTACCCAATTAAATTAAAATGAATTTAGTAATATTTTGGGGTCAAATCTGATTTGGGTCAGTTTTAAAAATCCTAAATTACGCTTAGTGTTTTAGAAGAGAGTTCAAGAAGAGGAAAAGAGGAGAAAAGGAAGAACGATCAAGATTTCTTGTGAATCGAGGAATTGTTTCGCCAAATCGAGGTATGTAAGTTTTCATAGTGTTGGGTTTGTTCATCCACACTCCAATCATGATTTAGATTATTGAATTCATCCATAAAGATTGAGAAATTAAGTTCTTGGTGAGTTTCTTGAAGTGTTTTTATTCGTTCTTGAATTTTGATGTTTGATAGAGTTCTTGAGGCGAAGATTTTGTTAAGGGGTTGAGTAAATTGAGAGTTCTTGAGTGGATTTCGCTGAAATTGTTCTGAGTTATAAGAATTCGAGGGTTTTTAACTTAGAATTCCAGTGGGTATGAGTTGAATCAAGTTTGGGAGAGGAAGAAAAGATCGGGCAGAAATTAGGTGCCAGGTCCGCTTCACGGACTTGCTCCCCCAGAGAAATTTCTCTCTCTCCACGTCGCGGAGAGAACCCGAACTTCACTATTTCGAAAATTATTTCACGAACAAATATTTTAATTCATCTCTGTGTCGCGTCCTCGCTCCCCAGACTTTTCGCTCGTTTCTTATTATTTAACTATATAAAACTCATTTAATCATCACGATATCCTTCATATCATAAATTATAACGTTGAATTCATAATTCAAATTTAAGGTAGAGTTAAGAGTTAAGTCTTGAGAGTTCTTTCGAGTCATTTTGAGAAGTCTTTTTACAATCTTTTAAAACTTATTTTGAGTACTTAAGTTGAGGAAGAGTAAAGTTGAGTTTCTTTTTTTTTTGAATAAATATATGGGAACTAAATATTCCCAAGAGTAAATGTTTTTACATTTAAGAAAAGAGGAAACACCGATTTCTAAAAGAGTTCATGAGGAGTTTTGAGTACTATCTCTTTTAAGAGAAACCTTTTGAGTAATAATCTCAAAGTTGAGGAAGAGGAAATGTTTTTTTTAAAACATATGATCTAATTTATATTTTGGGAGTAATATTGAGCATCGATATGGGGGAGAGTTCAAACAACTCACAGCCCCCATAAACCATGTAGCCAACGTGGGTAGAAAGGGTCCTACTTTTTAGATAATTCCTTATTGGTTTATAAGCATAGACTAGTGGATCCACTTAGTTGAGGATTTCTATATCCCGGCAAGGTATAAGACAGTTCTGACAGCGTGGGCGAGACGTTGTATCATCACATAGCTCATAGTGATGGTTGTCGGTTAGAGAATCTCCCAAACAGAGTTTATTTTGTATTTTTACATACAAACAGAGTTATTATTGTATTTTTAAATACATTGAGTTTTTATCTACTGTTTTAAATGATTTATATAAACTGCATCTTTATGGTTGTTTTTATACTGCATTGAGTTGAGGTTGAGTTGAATAGAGTTGAGGTGAGTATGTTTCCTTCTTTCCAAAGTTCAAGCTTGCTAGTTATGTTCAATATTCCCCTTACATGCTCGCGCATTCCTTGTACTGACACCATTTGGCCTGCATCTTTCATGATGCAGATACAGGTAACCAGGATCATCAACCAGCACTTCGTTAATCCAGTCGAGTTCCAGAGTTATTTGGTGAGCCTCCTTGCTTCCGGAGGATCCCTTATTTGTTTTTATTTATTTCAGTTTTGTTAGGATGATCGGGGGTCTTGTCCCGACATTCCTAATAGTATTAGAGGCTTCATAGATAAAGAGACGGTAGTAGTTCATGAGTCTTGTTCATTTCAGTTGTTATCACCTAGACTTGAGTTTCCCTTGAGGCCAGTTTGAATGTTTTATTTCTAAAATATTCTGAGTTTATTTTGAGACAGTTGAGTAAAGTTTATCTTTTGAGTTTATTCTATGTTGAGTAAGTCTTCTGCTGAGAGTTTAGCCAGGCCAAGGGTTTGCTTGGGGCCAGCAATGGTTCTCTAGTGTCGGCCACGTCCAGGGTGTAGGCTCGGGGCGTAACAAATACGTTGGTGAATAAAATTATTCCATGCTGAGAGGATCTAATTATTTAAACCTCAAGTATTAAAGGGGAATAATTTTCTTAAGGGGACATTGTGCATTCAGTGGACTTGGTTTTTTCCTTTCTATTTCATTCTATTTTTACATATCCTGATATTTTTTTACATTCATTAATTTATGCTTATGATATTAATTGTTGTTTTTGAGAACATGTTTTAAACTCTGTTATTTATGTTTCTGCAAAGTTATTGTCTCCTGTTATATTGAACATATACACATATAGTAGGTATATTCATTGTGCAAAATATAATTATTGTACTCAGTTTCAAGAATTCATGTTTTGATATTCTATATAAAATTCTATAATGTAAAAGTACTATATATAAGCTTACATATTATCTATTTTTACATAGCTATGAAGTTTCTTACTTATCAATTGAATAAATTCATTATGCAAGTTCAAAAGTTATAATTGCTTTCATGTTCAAGCGTAATTTCTTTTTTGAATCTGTTAACAAAATTTTAATTTTTTTCCTGAGACATTTATCACAATTGTATAATCTATGAAACTTAAATGTGTTATTTTTCTTACGAAATGCCTTTGTATATATATTCTTATTTTCTTCTTTATTTTCCTTTTAATGTTGATTAAAGAACAATTGATTTATTATTTCCTCAATAATTAAATTCATTAGAGGTTCTTGAGTTATGTGATAATGACAAATAATCAAATTCATGTTGGAATATTGCTAATATTCTTTTAAGAACCTATTTTTTCTATTATTTTTAATGTTTGGATATTAGTAAAGATTTATTTGCAAGTTCAATGCAATTATTATTAATGATCACGCGAAGCGCGGGTAAATTACCTAGTATTTATATAAATTCAAACAAGAACTTTATTATTTTACGTACTATCCATATTACTAACACATTTAAATAAATTCAATCACAACATACATTTTTATATAAATTCTACACAATAAACACCTATATATAAATTTAACACAACAAAATTATTTATATAAATGCAACACAACAAACACCTATATATAAATTCAACACAACAAATACATTTACATAAATTCAACACAACAAACACTTATACATAAATTCAACACAACAAATACATTTATATAATTCAACTTAATTTAAAAAAATTTAACCATACAACCATAATGTCTAAACAAAATTAAAGACAATAAATAAAGTTTATGCATACAAGCATAATGTCAAACATAAAATAATAAAATTACTAACAATACATTCTTCACACTTTCTTAAGGTATAACTGATTGTTATACTCCATCCAAGACTTTCGAGCTTCATCAGTAGGCATCTTAAGAAACACTTGTCGAATGTCCTTTTTAAAAAATATGTTCACAAAATAGTTGTACATTTCACCCCTTTCAAAAATATCAAGAATACTTGCCAAAATATCCATACACTTATCAATGGTGGGATCATCTACCGCATGAGATGTAGCAGTACTTTTATTAGACATTAACTCTACTAAAGAGTGCATATCCTCTTTCATTGATGCAGTTGTAGATTTTGTCTTATTTTTTTTCACTTGATTACTAGTTCCAATACCATCAGTTCAAATTTGTCTTTTTAGTGATGGATTAGGAAACATAGAAGAATTCATATCTTGTGGATCATCACTTTCATCGCCCCCGTCATCACTAGGATTAATAAAGTGTTTCCTACCATCATTATCACTATCATTTATTTTTTCTTCACCAAAATTTAACCCAATTTCAAAAAATTGGGATTGATTTGCGGCATGTGCTCTTTTCCCCGTAGCAACAATATCACAAAATAATGCATCATAGCGAAATTATATGAGCGAAAGATCTTTATTCCTAAATTTTCTGTGTCGAACATCCTCCTGTAACAAAAGATAAAACAACAAATTTAGGTAAATTAAAATGCAACAATAAAAGAAATAAAAAAGACATATGACAATGTGAGAAATGTACCTTAATTTTCACTTCCACCAATCATCATCTACTATAATTGTATTTTTGGTGGCACCACATTCTATACATGTACCCCTCTCATCAATTGCTTAAAAAGAGTCCACTCGGCTTTCAAACCATTCCAATGATTTTTCATTTATTTTTGTTCATAGTGTCTTCCCATCTTTTTATTGAACTCATCGGTCATATTTTTCTATCGATCTTTAGATAAATGAGTGTTTGGTATATTTTCTTTCCTAATCTCTCATTCACATAACTCTATAAATTTGAGATGGGCTTCATCATCCCACTTAGCATTAGTTTGTCCTAAATTAGTTTTTGGCATGGTGTAAATGATCTGAAGATGAGAATTGATAAAAAAAAATTGAAAATAACTACTTCTATAATCTTATAAAAGATGAGAAATATATACTACACACAATCAAATTATATATACATAATCCAAAAAAATAACAGAAAATACAAAAAATAGTACTCAAGAACAGCAAAAGAACACATGAAAAAATAAAAAATACATAACCCAAAAAAAATGCAAAAATTGAGAGATAATAAATAAGAAACTTAAAACTTTTCATTATTTTCCTGCATCTAGTTTTTGAACTGATACCATTGCTATCAAATAAAACAGAAATTGAGACAAATAGCAAGAAAACCGTCCAAAGAAATTGAAAGAAAGAGAAACAAATCCAAAGATGCAATAGTTTTGAGAGAAAAGGAAGAGTAACTTACTTCAATGTCGATATTTTCGTTTCGTAAAAAATGAAATGTTGAAGAAGAACAAGGTTGGAGCTTTCACTTCACGCTTTGGATTGCTTTCACCCTTCATGCCGCATAAGTGAAAAGAAAGTTGAGGGAAAGAGATGTTAGGGTTTTATTTCAACATGGGCAATTTGGGAATTGTTTAAAAGAATTAAGGGTAAAAAGTAATATACTTGATCAAAGTAGAATGACTTTTAAGTTAAAAAAGAGTATAAGGCACCCTACTTTTAACTTTTAACTTATTTTAAGTTATTCTTACAATTGCCAAACACTCTCACAAGTCACTTAAAAGTTAGTTTGACCAACTTAAAAGCCCATCCAAACAGGAACTTAGTTTAATAATTAGTGTCTTCAATGCCTAATTATGTCCTATTCTGATTATATTTTGATTATTTGCAGCTCTGAAGGCTGATGGACAAGGCAAGGATGAATGCTTGAAAGAATGGCCAAAGATGTGAAAAGAAGTGTAAATCATATGTTGGTGTTTAGCAAACATTAAGGGTGAATCGCCTAATGAGTCTGAGATCGCCCAAGATGACACTGCACTGGGTCGTTTCTCAAGGTTAGTTGGTGAATCAAAGAATAAACGGTGATGCGTCGAATGTAAAAGGCGAATGGGGTGAATATCACAGAATATGACAGTACCAGCTGAAAAAATGAAGGTTCAAAAAGCAAACAAAGGTGATGATCGGTGCCTCGTCGAATTGATAAAAGTGAACTAGAACGGGATCACCGAATAAGGTTCAAACACTTAAAGCCTGAAGCAAGAAAAAGGTGAACTGAAGCACGATTAGCGACTCGTCGAATGCATTTGGCAAACCGAGCTAACGTCGCCGAGTGAGACGCGAATTTAGCTATTGAGCTAAATTTTGGAAAAACTATAAATTGACCAAATGAGAGAGAAATATGAGGTTTTTCAATTTGGTGAGAAAAGTCTGAATATCCTAGAGAGAAAAATACTTTCTATTGAGTGAAAATACTTTTAGTTTTGGGGTTTTTGAATTTGATAAATTGATGTTGAATTCAAAGTGGGTTTACTCTTAATTACTCAATTTCACATCACTTGTGGCTAATTTCATGCAAGGTATAATTTTTTTACTCTTTCTGATGTGTGGATAAAACTCTAAACTCTTGGGGTGTGATTATGGGGTTGGGTGTTGATTTAATTTAGTGGGTTTGTTAAATTGCTCTATTTTATAGCTATTAATCATAGATTTAACTTATTAACAAGTGATTAATTCATGAATTAAGGTGGTCAACTTGATTTTAGTTTTGATTCTTGCATTGGTGCTCGAAAGACACCGATATGAGTGAGTAATATGTTCAATGGTTGCAATTCAGTTATACTTAATTGTAGATCTAAGGTTCTGGGTTGTTTAGGATAGCATGTAGATGAGACCGAAAGGAGATTATATGCAAGGATTCTATGAGATCGAAAAAAGATTAGTGTCATTAAAGATGACCTAGCCTATCTTTGGTTATTTAGTTGTCATGAGAAATTCTACAATACCCCTATTGAGATCAACATTCAATCCCCACACCCCTAGAGTTTATTAGTTTTGTGAATTGTCGCTTATTTTAATATTGCTACGTGAGTGCTTGAATTAGTGTTGCTAAATTTGGTTGAATACTCCACCCATTTGCCATATCAACTCCATTGGAATTAATTGTGATTTAACTCACTAATTGAATTCTTAACCGTACACTATTCCATATGGGATTCAACCCCGACTCTATGTTGGGTATTTTTATTGATGACGATCATTGTCCCTTTTAATTAGTCTTAAAGAGGATATTTGAGCGTTATCACCTTTGACTCGGTTGACTCATCTTGATGTCCCTTTTGAGTGGTCAGATTAGTGTGAGTCAAGCTTTTAGAAGCTCAAGGAGTTGCTTAATACAGCTCATATTCTGACTATTCATGTTGAGAGTGAGGGCTTCACATTGTATTGTGATGCATCCGGTGTTGGTTTGGGTTGTGTATTGATACAATAGGTCCATATGATTGCATATTCATCGAGGCATCTTAAGGTGTATGAGTAAAACTACCCCACTCATGACTTGGAATTGGCAATGGTAGTTTTTGTGCTTATGATATGGAGGCATTACCTATATAGGGTCTAATGTGAGATTTATACCAATCACGAGAGTTTTCAATACATAATGATCGTTATAGTTGGATTGAGCTCCTGAAGGACTATGACCTCTCTATTCTATACCATTCGAGCAAGGCGAATATGGTAGCGGATACCTTGAGCCGGAAGGCAATGAGTATTGGTAGTCTAGCCTTCTTTTCAGCTTCAGAGTGACATTTGGCTTTGGACATTCAATCTTTAGCCAATAGGATGATTCACCTTGATATTTAAAATCATAGGTGGATTCTAGCATATGTTGGAGTTCAATCATCATTATTGAAGCACATTCATGGTCAGCAGTTTGAGGATGATGCCTTGGTAGCTATTTGAGATCGGGTGTTGCAAGGTGACACCAGGAAGGCCAACTTGGATATGAATGGTATTTTAAGGTTTGATGGTCGTTCCTAGAGTTGGGAACTTGATTCAGTTGATTCATTGTGAGTCCCATGACTCTAGATATTTTATTCATCTAGGCACAATAAAGATGTATCACAATTTGAGACATCATTACTGGTGGAGTGGTATGAGGAGAGATATTGTGGAATATGTGTCCCATTGTTTATTTTGCCAGTAGGTGAAGGAAGGCCAAGCATTTGAGACCTATCGGTGAGTTTCAGAGATTACCCATTCCGAAGTAGAAATAGGAATGCATCACTATAAATTTCATTATGGGGTTGCCTCGTACTTCTAGGGTTATTGATAGTATTTGGGTCATCATGGATCGATTAACCAAGTCAGCATATTCTTGTTTAGTCTTCTTCTAGTGCAGAGAGGTTAACTCATGTTTATATTCGGGAGGTAGTTCATCTCCATGAGGTGATACGGGTTCTTAGTTCACTTTAAGATTTTTAGGAGGATTTGGGTACCCAAATTGACCTTAGCACAACATTCACCTACTGACCGATGGGCAGTCGAAGCATACTATTTAACTTTTGAATGATATGCTATGAGCATGCATATTCGACTTTAAAGGTCAATGGGACCAATTCTTAGCCTTAGCAGAGTTTGCATATCAAAACAACTACCATTTGAGTATTCAGATTGGCTCCATTTGATGCCTTATATGGTAAGCGTTATCGCTCTCCAGTTGTTTGGTTTGAGGCTTCAAAACCTAGGCAACATGGTACAGATTTGCTTTAGAAGGCTTTGGGTAGAGTTCAGGTGATTCAAGATAGGCTTAGGTCAGCAGAGAGCAGGCATAAGAGTTATGATGACCGTAGGAATGGACCTTAGTGTCACGACCCAAGGGTACCCCCTAGATGTAACAAGGCACATAGAACCCCTAAAGGTACCATGTAAACCCCTTAGCATATCATAACATAAGCATAGAACAATAAAGAGTAAAACACATTTCAAGTCTTGAAAAGTTTTTCATAAAAGCAAAGCGGAAGTCTAGACTTGTCTCAATTAGACATCTATTACAATCCTTGAATCAAACTAGGGACACAGCCCTTACAACATTGTCCGAAAAAAGAAATGCTAGAAAGGAACTACAAATGACTCATCCGTCCTCGAATCATGAGGACTCACCACAAGCTAGGAGAATAGTCGATCCAAGCTTTGAACAATGAAGATTACCTCAAGAACCGGACCCTACACTTGGGAAAAATGTAGGAAATATGGGTTAGTACAAAAATGCACCAAGTATGATAGCCATGCATAAAAATCTTGAAATCATGCTAAAAAGGGATATTTTAGTTGAAACCATGCTATATGCCAATTTTGAACATCATCATAGAGATAGTTGGAAATTGTAACTCATAAACATAACTCATATATATAGATCATCATAGCATAAAGGATAACAACATAGTCATAAGCATAACCTCCATCATAGACATAACGTAAACATTAATCATCATGAGGCATAGTTCATATACATAGTCAATACTTAGATCTTCATGTCATAAGAGAACCATCACATAAGTAACCCTAAGTCATACTTGTGCAATGCATGGATAAGATCCCATAATCCCATCCATACTAAGTACCACTTTTAAGCCATCATAATCATACTTACCATCCTTTGATCTCATCCTTAGTTTAATACTCATATATATGGAAAGAAACTCATAGCAACAATCCACATTAAGCATACATAATTTCATAGACCTTCATAACATAAGAGGAACACACCATAGCTACCCTCAAAGCCTACTTGTGCAATGCATGAAGAAGATCCCATACTCCCACCCATACTAAGTAGAGCTTATTGAGGAGCCATAGTTCATAATCATTCATAGTGGGGATAAGCCTTAACCGACATAGACCATCTGAGCTAAACATGGAATCCGGTGTTACCCACACCAAAAAGGGTTGTCCTACTTGCCTAAGGTAGAACCATTAACATAGCTTAGGTGGATCCACTAGCTAAAGACCTATGAGGGCACATAGTTATGGGACAAGGAGATTGCTACTAGATACCCCACCTCAACTCACGTAAGGGCATCCATCTCAAGAGATAGCTACTAGAAACCCCACCTCAACTCACATGAGGGATTCCATCTCATCAATATCCACTCGGTGCTAAGCATTAATCCCAAGGAGTACTTATCATATCATTACTTGAGTTCATTTTTATGGAAGAATGTATCAACACTCAATCCAACATCATTCATAAGATAGCTCATAGATTCAATAGGTGAGAATAACCTTTCAACCTAAGAATCATCATATTGTGAGAAAACCTTTCACAACATGTCATCATCATTCATAGGTGTGTAATTGAGAATAGCCTTTCAATCAACACAACAACATTATCATAATCATAATCATAATCACTTTACTCTCAAAGTGTTCTTAAAGCACATACATAAACCCCATAATCATGCATAATTCTCATACTTTGCCCTTCAAGGACCATAGATCATATTCCATCAACACAACTAGAATTACTACATTAGATATGGATAATAACATAATTCAATTAGCCCAATTACTACAAGCATAATCTCATAATATTCTTCTATAATCAACAAACCCACATCACAAGATCATAATTGAGTAATATGGGGGTTTCATGGGTTCTTGGGGGGATTAAACATAAAAACCATATGAAATCATCAATTACTACATAATATATCATAAATCAATCATTAGAAATATTTTTGAAAGGAACCCATGACTTTGGAATCAAACCTTAACTGTGGGGAAATTTTATCTTTGAAATTGGGGTTTTGAATGGACTCCATGGATGAAGTCTCTCCATGGATGAAGAGCTACCATACCTTAGATTTGAAATCCAATGAATTTGAGAAGAAAATATTGTTCCTTGAACCCTAGCATCAACTTCCTTCTTCTTCTTCCTTGAAGTTCTAGTGAGAGAATATTTGGAGAAGATGAACTTTTGGGATTTTGATTTGGGTCTTGGGAAATAATGAGGTGAATGGGTTGGTTCATGACTTAAAAAGGCTTATATAGGTGTATTAAAACTATACAAATGACCTCACTTAATACTAACTTAAAAAGGAATTACCTAAAATAACCCCCACTTTAAAGTGGGGTGCCCAGGGACCACGCCCAAGTCCACGAGCCATCAAGGGTACCACGGCCCGTGAAGGTGCCCGTGATCCCTTGAATAGTAGCTAGGATACCTTGACACAAGTCTCACAAGGTTAAGGCAACCCCACGAGCCTTCCCACGGGCCGTGGTCTTCACCACGAGCCGTGAAGTGGCTCGTGAAGGGGAGCCTTCTTGGGGCAGACCTTGGGGGCTCACTGTCTCACCATCACGGGTGGCACCATGGGTCGTGGTGGCCACTACGGGTCATGAAGACCCTCGTGGTCATGGTGGGCAGTGGCTTGGCCAATTTTGGCCAGCCTTGGACCCCTTGCCCTCTTTCCTTGGCTCTTGCCCTTCTTCCTTGACGTTAACCTTCACGTTTAGCTTTAGTTAGCCTACTAGTTTCTGGGGTGTTACACTTAGATATTCGGAGATGGAGACCGAGTATTTCTTCTAGTATCACCCATGAAAGGCGTGATGAGATTTGGGAGGTGGGAAAAGCTTAGCCCCGAGTATATAGGTCCATTTGAGATTCTCTGGATTGTTGGTGATATTTCTTATGAGTTTCCCTTACCTTCAACATTTTCAGCTATTCATCTAGTTTTTCATGTTTCTATGCTTCGCCGGTATGTTCCTAATGAGTCATATGTGCTCCGGTAGGACTCAGTCCAATTGTATGATTATTTGACCTATGTGGAGGAGCCATTTGTTGTGTTAGCCAGAGATGCAAGGAGGTTGTGTTCAAGATCCATTCCCGTTGTTAAGGTTCAGTAGATACATCATCCAGTCGAGAAAGCTACCTGGGAGACCAAGCACGAGATGTAAGTTTAGTATCCCCACGTGTTCGATCCTTTAGGTACTTTTTAACCCTTTACTTTTGAGGATATAATTACTTTTAATAGTTGATATTATAATGATCTGCTACGTCATATTTTTTGTATCAATGTATTTATGTGATGTAGAGCTTTCCTATAGTGATCTCAAGTCATTTATGACTTGTTGGGACTGACAGTTCAGTTACATGGTCGTTCATTTTGGTTTAATGCTAGTTTCTGTGTTTTGGAGCCTGTGAAGATTGAACTATTGACTTCAGACAAAACTTCAGGTAAACAACCTCATAATGCAATTCAGATGATTCCAAAATTTTATTACAAAGTTACGTTAACCAAGTACCCAAGGCCAAGATAATAATTCTATTTACAAATTGAGTTACCCATAGTTCAAAGGTCTCAAATATGAAATTTCATCAATAACTAAGTTCGAATCGAACTCCAAATCATCAAAATATGATTTCTCCACTTTAGGGCTCAAAATCTCAACGTTTATGTAAAGTTTATGAATCAACGCATGAAAAATAGTTGGTATTCTTAAACACATAACAAAACAAAAACATAGAATCAAAAATCACCTCAATAAGAAATTGCTAACTTCCAAAATGTTGAAAATACTAAATCGAACGAAATTAAAATTTTATGCCCCTAACTTTTGATTTTAAATTTTAGGCCAAAATACCAAATGAAAGTAGATCTATTTATCTCTTTTATATTACATGGCTGAGCATTTAACTGTGTAACTTAGGTTGTTTGTGATTTTTATACTAGTTTTGATAAACATTTTGCCTTTGGTTTCAACTCCATGAGAAGTTTGAGTGGTTGTGTTAGTTTTGATTGTATGTATTACCATACCCTTCATTTTCACCTCTCTGCACATTACATACAAAATTCACAAAATTAGGATTAGCTCGACATACCTCGGTTAAATGATATCCTCCGCATTTTTCACATTAAATCAACATTTGTTGCACTACATTTTGATTTGGGCAAATTTTTATGTTCATTTTACTATTTTTATCCATATTATATTTTATTTTGAGGATGATAAATGTTTAATTACCTTGAAAATTATGCATATTAATCATATTCTTGATAATTAACTAATAAAAGTGATTAGATGCATTCTAGGCAACAACAAAAATTGAGAAAAATACCCAGAAAGAGTTAAAAGTCATAAAGTCAAAACATAGGATTGAAGTTGAGAAAAAATCTTAACAGAGTTCTAATGGCCCACTAGGTCATTTTCTTTGTATCAGTGTACTTTCTTTGTTAAGATCTTTCCTAGAGTGGCCCTAAGTCATTTATGACTTGTTGGGACTGACAATTCTTTCACCCAATGATTCGTTTGGATTTTATGCAAGTTGGTAAAGTATAAATGATTGACTTTGGTCAAAAATTTAGGTAAACGACCTTAAAATGTAATTCTGACGGTTCCGTTAGCTCCAAAACATCGACTTTGGTCTATAGGAACCTTTGGTTTGGGTCTCGAGACTTTTGGACTCATTTTGAGCAACCTTATGGTTTTGGGATAAAATGGAGCCTTGGTTGTGGGATCCACTTTTTGAATCATGCCCATTTTTTGGCAAAAGTTTCTTGAGCTGGTTAGGACCCCTTGACAAAGTCAATTTTAGAATTCCTTATGTGGGTCCCATAATGACATTTTTGGGGCTCATTTTAGTCAAATTTTTAGTTGTCTTATATTAGATGTCTAACCGACCGTATTGATGCCATGATCATTAATTTGATAGAGTGGAAGAAATCGTAGGCGGTTCGTAAAGATAAAGCTCTATTTTAGTAAACTTTGGAGCGCGTGTGATCGACGTTGAGGTAGGCTACGACTTACCAATCTTAGACTTTGCTTGTGATGGTATTTATATAATGTTTAGCTAGTTTGGGGAGGGTTTTTAGTATGATTTATGTTTAAACGTTCATCCTTGCCTTAGCCTATTTTAGGGTATTTTCATGGTAAACGGGTATGTTTTACCTTGTTTTTATGCATATCTTTTTGTGTTGAGTTGTATACTTGTTGTACTGTTGATTGGCGATTATTCTTGACCTTATCCTAGGCTTAAGATAGTGATTGCCTTAGATTTTTTCTTTGGAGCCGTTTTGCCTTAGGAAATCCTCTGACGTCGGCTCGAACGGTTCTAGCTCCCTGTAGACTGATGTAGTTGACTTGGGTATGATAGCGTGAATCCTTAGCTCGATAACAACTCTACCCTTATTATATTTTCATCCATAATCTCTCTATGCTATTGCCCTATTATTTGTCGGTTGTGAATTTGGGCCTTATTTGACTATATAGGATTGGGATTTAGTCTGATCTAGGAGTGAGTCATTTGTGACTCCAAGGTTGAGTTTTGATCCATGGTATCCCCCTGATGAGGGTAAATTAATAGAAATGGGATTTTTTGGAGTGTTTTAGTTGGCTTTGAGTCCTGACCAACCTTTGAGCCACAGTTCTAGTCGTGGCGCATTGCTATTAGTCGGGTTTGAGTCCTTACTACATGGTCTTATTGGATTCTTTGGTGCACCTTAACCGTGGTTGGAGTCTGGGTTTCGGTCTCTCCAGTCTTGGTATATAACTAGTTTTAATTAGGAATAGATTTAGCTCTTTTGTATACTCATTGAGATTATAGGGGTCTGTTTGAGTTATTTTCATTTCAATCATGAGTGTACCTTCTGGGCTTATGGGGTTTATTTAGGTTTTAGTTAGTGGATGTACCTCATCTTTCCATTTTGGGTTTGATTATTGAGGTGTTTGGTTAGACTTATCGTTATTGTTTGGTTGTTTTGTCTCACTCATACCATTTTACTCCTCGCTTTACATTATGTATTTGATTTCCAAGTTTAGTCGGCTTATGATGCCTATTGGCTACCAATTGTTTTTATACTCATGTTACACTCTGCATCTATTTTTCCTTGATGCAGATCTGAGCACTAGTTGACAACGTTAATTTTGTGCATAGCAGCTGAGATATTTAGAAATCGAGGGTGAGCTGATGGCATCCTAGTTTGACTCATCTTCATCTGTATATAGTTTTTTACTAGTCTTTTTGTATTCGAGACAAGTCTATACTTATTTTGTTTATTTGGGAGTTTGTACTAATTTTTAGTAGCTTTGTACCATCATCCACCAGGTCGTGGGATTGGATCTTGTATAATTGTATCTAGTTATGGCATTTCTTCTCCTCACTGTTTATTTCCTTAATTCGTTTTTATTTTTCCTTTGATTTTGAACTTTTGTCCTCTTGGACCGTTGTCGTTCCAGGATATGGGTTGGCTTACCTACTGACGGGTTTTGGTAGATGACATCATGACTCGAGTAAAATAATAATTTGAATATAATCTTATTGGGTTATCAATTTAACCATTAACAAAAATAATAAAGCTGGAAGCCGAACTGATAATCCAATAAAAATGATACAAAATCATTTAAAATATTTTAACCTAATAATCCAATACAAATAAACCAATACTTTTCCTTTTTTCTGTAATTCTATTTGCATCCTCAAAGGATGTGATCCTGGCTCAGAAAACTCTTCATCAGCCGTCAGAGGATTCGTTTGTGACTTTCCCTATTTTTGTTTGGTTTATTGATTAAATCAATTTTTGCAGACACCTACTTCGTATCTATAGGGAGAATTTATATAGATGGACTGCTCCAGTTGATGAAAGAGAGCAACAACAGCGAGGGATTATTGATGTTGATTGGTTATCCTTAAAGACTGAGATGGATGCATTGAGGTTTGAGGAGGATCAGTTGAAATCCACAGACATTTTTAGTTTGTGGGCTAACATTGTTGCCTTGATGGTACCCATGTTTAGGTCTCTCCTGCTACTACTCCTGGTGTTACAGAGCCTCATTTTGATGCTGTCACGATCCAAGACTACCCCCTAGATGTGACATGGTACCTAAAGTCCCGAGAAACCCCAAGTAAACCATATGACATAGCATAACACTAATATAACAATATAGCTTAAATAAAGAGATAAGTAGAATCATAATCTCAAAAGATAATCTCATATAATACTGAATCAGAGTACAAAACCATAAATGCAAAAATAATATGTCTAACAACAAGCCTCTACTACATAATAAGTGAGTAGGACAAGCCCTAGCTCACTTGAACAATCTGAAAACGGAAGTAAGTCTCAATGACATAAAAGAAACATAAGTAGTATGCCCTCGATTCATGAGGATTCACCAATACCAAGCAAGCTGATAGGATCCAATACTAACCATAACTTGAGTGATGTGTGTCAGAACCTATATTATAAAATAATATAGGTGCAAGAGATGTATGCGATCAGTACTCAGAATGTACTGTGTATGGGGAAAGATGCATTAGTATATCATAATAACATGATAAGTCTGAAAACATGATAATGCAATGACCAAGTAAACATGACATAAATCTGATCATATGATTTCATAAAACGTAATACAGGGTCATGCATTCTTCTTTAAATCAGAAGTCTTTAAGGAAGTCATAAATCTTTACGGGAGATACAGTTAACCAACATAAACCATTTGAGCTATAACATGGAGTTCAGTGTACTCTCCCACACTGAAAATAGAGTGTCCTACTTACCAAGGTAAGGACCATAATCATGAGCTTAAGTGGATCAACTAGTTATTGTCCAATTGAGACATGACCTATGGGGGCATGTAGTTCTGGGACCTGGGTAATTATCATAGTCTAACTCAGTGCTAAGTAAACTCCCAATAAAAAATATGCATAAGCACAATCATATTCATAATCTTTGAAATGATAAGAATCTAGTAATACCAAATCATTCATAAAATCTCATAAGAATAGCTCCTTTGAAATCATGATTTCATAACATATCATAAAAGACACTTTAATTGAAAGCATCTAAATCATGATAGTTTTTCCATAGTTAAAAGGCACATCAATCGACAGTGGCTAAATCATATCATTCTTTCATCGTATGAGGTTCTTCAATCGGAAGCCTCAATTTTCATAAAACTAATTGATACTTTAATCAAAGCATCATTGATTCATAAATCTTTCATAACATTATGTATGCATATCAACAAAGCTTTGAATCATATCATTAAATACTCATACAGTATGGGTTCATGAAAACATCATTGAAAATATTAAAATATGATCAAATCATACATAATAAGATCATTCATGCAGAGAAAAAATTACTGCAATTGGATCCATGGAAGAAATATGAAAACCCTAGATATTGGGTTAGAATCATACGTCGTAATTAAGTTTTCTTTGGAACTCAATGGGTGAAGAAGAATCCATTGATGAATTTCCCACATACCTTGGTCAAAGCCCTTATCAAAATTTGGAAAGGAGACTTGAAACTTGAAGAGCTCTGGAGTCACCTTGAAAGAAATTTGGAGAAGAAGACTTGAGGGTTTTGAGAAAATGAGAGTGAATGGGCAGGGTTTGAGCCTTAGGATCAATTATAGGTCTTAAAATAGGCTCAATACGACGTAGTCTAGGAGATTAAAGAGTAGGAAAAGACTTAATTAACCCTGAGTAAAAACTACTGAATCTACTTTATGGACCCGATGTACGGTCTATACAAAGGACCACAGACCATTTGTCCATTTGTGAACCCATATACTGAAAACCCAAACATTCTGAGTTCAACCCAAGAGAAAACATCCACGGTCATTAGTTCCTAGACAGCCCATAGAGCATCTCGTACAATGGAGTTTGAACTTAGGTCTAGAACCTCGGGCTTCAAACCATGAGTGGCCAAGTATGGACCGTACTTCCTTCGACGGGCCATATTGTTTGCCAACTTACTAAAATCTCAAATCTCTAAATACCAACTATGACCCACCAACATGAGTCGTACAACGGACCACAGCCCGTGCATGGGCTCGTATGATTTCACACTAATAGGTCATACTTCATCTTAGTAGTAGCTTGTTACAAGAGGCCCCTCTTACTCTCTTTGTGCTCTTACTTTGAAATTTTTGACATCGAGGACAATACATGTTTTTAAGTTGAGGGCTAGTAATTTTTGTCTAGTTTCTGGTTCGATTGTTGTAAATTCTATTCTCGATTTATAATGATGATATTATTATTTTGGGTTGTGTAGCACCTCAGAAATTGGAAATTCAAAAGAAAAGGGAATTTTTTTATTTTTTGGCATTGAGGCAGGTTCTACGAGTCCTTTCTACAGACCGTAGGAAGTTCTACGGGCCATAGGAAGGGAGTTGTAGGCTTGGGGATAAGGTTTTGGAAATTCAAGTTTCTAAAGTTTGACCTACGGATGGATAGGACGAGTCGTAGGACTTTTGACGAGTCATAGATGGGTTCCGTAGAAAGGTTTCAGACTTAGTAATATTTATGGGTTAAAGTTGAGGTCTACGGATGGGGTCTATGGGCCTTAGGAAGTTAAATAGTATGTAGAAGGGTGTCGTAGAAAGTTAGCCAGCTTTTAGGCCCCAGTAACTTGACCTACGGTTGACCAGTACAGACCGTAGGAATTTCTACAACCCGTAGGTCCAAACCGTAGGGTCCTCCGGTAGTTATTTCTTAAGGGTATTAAGGTCTTTTTCTATGCATTTAATGCCTATACTATGTCATTTTACCCCTATTTCTAAGTCTTAGAACTACCCTTCTACCCCTAAAATTACCGAACTCTCTCATTCACTCAAATCCCCAATTCCCATTCACATTCATCCTCTCCAAATTCTCTCAAGATCAAGGATGAACACCTAGGGTTTCAAGTTTCAAGACTCCAATTTTCCATTAGCTTTTTGGCCTTGATCCTTAAGGTATGTAGGGTTTCATCAGTGGGTTCCATTCTCCCATCGAGACCCAAGATTTCTCAATTCTTCAAGTTCAATTTTATTAAAATTGATTAGGTTTTCATTCAATTCTACATGAATTCTAATTGTGTTGATTTAATTATTTGATTTTGATCTTATTATGATTGATTTGACTCAACTACATGCTTTCCAATTGATTTCACATGAACCCATGCATTATTCTTGATTTTTTACTATGGACCCTAAAAGACATGAATTTATTAAGAAGATTGAATCTTTGAATGATGTTTTCATGAAGTCATGCATGATTTATAAAAAAAATATTTTATGATCTAGGTTGATTGAAGATGAGCATCAATTAATTGTGAAAGGTTTTCTCACATTAAGGAATCATAATTAGTGAAAGGTTTTCTCACACATAGTTTATGGAGCTACTCTATGATGTTTTAAGCTTGGATTAGTAACTTAATTATTATTTTTCATGGATGATGATATGTTTATGACTATTCCGTTTGGGATTTAACTTAGCACCAAGAGAACTTTGAGGTGGAGGCTCAAATAGGGTAGTCTCTAGTAGCAACCTATAGTTCCAAACTACGTGCTCCTGTGGGATTGCCTTAAATGGCATAGCTAGTGGTCCACATATAGCATATTATATGATACATAGTTCTACCTTGGCAAGTAGACTCTCTTTTCCAGATGTGGGAGTTACATCAGATTTCATGTTATAGCTCGCATGGTTTATTATCGGTTAAAGTTAATATCCCACAAAATGAACTAAATTACTTTCAAGGGTTTTATGAAGCTTCATTAAGTTTTAAGATGCATTGACCATGTTCATGATTTATGATTCTTCTTTAAAAAGTTTTAATATGCTTAGCTTGGTCATGCATACCATGTTTCCGATTATATCCTCTTATGATCATGTTTCATATTTCATTGCATATGCCTTATACTTAGTACATTTCATGTACTAATGCATACTTGTTCCTACATTGTTTAACTAATGTAGGGTCTGAAGATCTTCCTCCTCCCACTCGTGGCTAGTTGCTTGACCATTTGAAGTTCAAGAGTTGGTGAGTCCTCATGTTTTGAGGACCATGTCACATTTACTTTGCTTTCATATGTCTTTAGTTTTTGGATGTTGTACATGGTGTACGGGTTAAGTCCCCACCACTTCTTTGAGATGTAAGAATAGCTTGTCGAGACTATGATTAGACTTTTATTTTTATGTCAAACTCTATTATAATATGACCCGCTCTTTTAAATTCTTGAATTTTCTATCATGTTGTATTGTATTTATGTCAAGTGGCTTGTGTAGGGCCTCTCGAGGTCTAATATGTCATGTCACATCTAGGGTGTACTTTGGGTCCTAACAGATTGTAATTAATGTATGGTGGATGTTTAGATTTTATGATGGCATGGTGTAGTGGTGGTTAACTTCTTATTTCTTTATCAAGCTTTCATTGAATTCTCAAAGTCAAGTGCTTTGCTTGTCCTAGAAAATCCAAGTGGTTGGCATTATGCAATTGACATCAAGGTACTATTAATAGAACATTGTTTGACTTGAAAAGTACTCTTGTGGAGATTTTTGCATGTGAAATTGAGTTCTTCAAAGATAGCCCATTTTCTAAAATTTGGTTGAGCTAAAAAGTTTGAACACTCTTTGCATTAAGTATCATTACTTGTGATTATGTGATGAGCATTGAATGCAAGCTAGAAATTTAAAAAAAATGTTGATTTTAGGAGTGTGTTTGAATGTCATGTGTAGTGAGGTTTAGTTATAATTCATGCATTTTGGATACACATAACTTGTCTTGTTGATTCTACAATAGTAGAGCTTGTAAAATGTCAAACCATACAACCTCACACCTTATGAGCTGTGTGATCCATTTTTGCCCAAGTTGTGCCCAATGACCCATGTCTTTGATCAATTTTTTTGTTAGCCATACCTTTTTCTTACTATGAAAATCTCTTAAATCAAAATCATCTTGAAGCACTAAGGTAAGGTTGAAAACCAACTTAGACCAAAAGCGTAATTTGGAGGTGTGGTAAGAGTTAAGAAAATTTGGAGAGTCATGGAATAAGAGCTTTGTGTGAAGTTGTTTTCTTCTTGGCGGCCTCTTATATAAAAAAGAGAAAACCACTTATAAAAAATTATCAAAATGAAGTTTGCAGTTTCAATAAGGGGTTCCATCATTAAACTCAAGAAGAGTAAGTGGTCAAACGGATGTCAATATGTGCCTACTCGGGTGAAACAAAGGGGAGGAGTTAAACTTCAAAAAGGTAGTGTTATTATAATCAAATGTTACTCTATCATATCCATTATATATATTACAAGCCAACAAAATACCTTTATGATCTCCCGTTAGCTAGTTCATCATGATCAAGTGGAAAATATGAATAAGTCTATGTGTTGACACATGCATTTTATTCTCTTTATCATGAGTGTGAATGTTCCTTGTGACTCCCTTATGATTAATTGTATATCGAATTATGAGAATGTTGTATACTTCTTCGTATGAGGACACTTGAGTACAGTAGTCTAGCACATTTATATACCCTGGTAAGCATTTGAGAGTACATACTTTGATTGATAATAGTTAGTCAAGGCTTAAATCCCGTGATTTATAGTTCGAGCATATAAGCATTTTAAGCTATGTCAATGATTTCCAAAATCATGTGGGCAAATTTTAAGCAACAACACATGCATACTAGCTCCTAAGAAGTACTCTTTGTAAACATCGTTGTTGTAACACCCCAAAATTTTTGAAGTTAAAACTCAAACCATTCTTCATTCATGTATAAGGTCGTATAGAATAATTCTTAATTGTTCATAGGTGTTAAGGTCAATTCTTTAGTGTGAGAATAATTTTGGATATCAATTAAGGTCACTAGAATCCCCTAAAATAAAGTTGAGTTAAAAGCTTTCTTACCGATTGAGTTTTAATATCAGATTTTACTTTGGTCAAATTCAAACGACCATATCTCTCAGTACATTATGCATTAGGTGACCCATGACCTATCAAATTAAAGGTCTATCAATCCTCTTTCCAACGTCACCAAGTTTGCTCCACTTTGAGTTCGGAGTAAAAAGTTATGTCCATTTTAGTAAAGCTTTGTTAGACAATCGAAGTTTCACGGACGGCATTAAGGACAATGGAGTGTTTCACGGACCGTAGAGCCCTAAACGGTTCATGTAGCCTTCCTTTTAAGGCACTCCATCAACTTTTAAGTTGGGTCATTTTGATCTTTCCCCTATGTGTTTGGTATCTAAGCTACATCGTTTTAAACTCTATTTCAAACTTATATAAGTGAATTAAGTCCTAAAACTGCTCATTCTAAATTATTCACCTAATTCCCAAATTTCCCTCCAAGTTCTTCTCCAAAATTCTCTCTATGGTTAAGGAAGAAGAAGCTAGGGTTTCATATCAAGATCTCTAATTCACCATATATTTCGGGCATTGATCACTAAGGTATGTTAGTATTTACCTATGGAGTCATTTCCTCTATAGGGTTCCCAACATCTTAAGTTTTACAAGTTAGAATTCTCAATTTAAAGTTAGGGTTTTATTCAATATTCATAGGTTCTTTTCAATTATGATTCAATTGATTGTTTTCTATCTTTTAATGCATGAATTGAAAGTATTTACCTGTTTTTGAGTTGAATTCATATGAACCATGTATGATCCATGATTTTTTACTATGAACACATGATGAAGTTTATGAACTATGAAATATGATTTTTGTGGAAATTATGTATGTTTTATGGAAGCAATATTTATGACTAAAGCAAGCTTATAGATGAAGGTATTTATATGTTCTATGAAGCTTGGTCACATGACATGAATGACATCTAGATTTGCAATCAATATTTTTGGGCTATTTTCTGAAATTAGGTCTTGATTAGTATGGTATCCTGATATGCCATCAATGATTATAAATCACGTTTTTAAAACTATTTCCATTAGTAGTATGACACTTTTAGTATGGAGTTAATGACTATGGGCCATATAAAGCTATTTTTAAAAGATCATAGATGGTGAAAGTTTTTCTCACGCATGGTCTAAAGAGCTACTCTATGATGTTTATAGCTTAGATTAGTATCTTAATTGTACTTTTTCATCGATGATAATATGAATATGATTAATGACTATTCTGTGGGATTTATACTTAGTACCAAGTGGACTAGCGACGATTACCCATGTCCCATAAACTATGTGCCATCATAGGATTTGTATTAAATGGCCTAGCTAATGGATCCACTTTAGCAAAAGATGATGTGTACGGATGCTACCTTGTCAAGTAGAATCCCCTTCTTTTGGTATGAGGGATATACCGGATTCCATGTTATAGCTCACATGGTCTATGTTGGTTATATGGTAAACTTTCTACAATAATGAACTAAGATTACTTTCTAAAGTATCTCACGAGTGTTTTAAAGATGTTAAGCTTGCATTGACCATGATTATGACTTGTGTTTTCTAACATTTTATCTTATGATTTAGCTTGGTCATTACATGTCATGTAAAGTCCTTTTAGCATGATTTCATAACTTTTGTGCATTGCTATCATACTTGGTACATTTCATGTAGTAATGCATACTTGTGCCTACATTGTTTCACTAATGTAGGGTCTGACGCTCCTATCTCTCATACTCGTGGCTAGTTGATCTTTTGACACTCAAGGATCGGTGAGTCCTCATATTCTGAGGATCAAGACACTCTTATTGCTTTCTTTATTTCAGTTTTCAGACTTTGTATGTGGTGTATGAGTTATATCCCAACCACTTTCTCTTGATGTGATAGATGACTTATTGAGACTTATGTAGACTTCTGCTTAGTCAAACTCTTTTATGATATAAGACTATCTTTGAAAATCTTTAATTCTATTATCTTGTATGATGTATGCTAAGTGGCTTGTGTCGGGCCTCTCGGGGTTCTATACGCCATGTTACTACTAGGGTACACTTTGAGTCGTGACAGTTGTTCAATTAAAGAGTATAATATTTTACTTGGGACAAGAAAATGATGAGATTCAATGAGAGAAAATGATGTCTTTAATGTCATTCTATGCAGTTTTTTGGTAATGTTTGCTTGTGTCTTAGATCATGAAATCTTAAGGGTACTTAGACATCAAATGAAAGAAAAAGAAGTCTAAAGAATAAAGAGATGAACAAATTCATAATGAGCCATTGCCTAAGGGATTTGGCGTGTCTCCAATCTTCTTGGGGTTCGTCGAAATAAATAGTTTAACTCACTTTTGTGCATTAAGGATCAACGATACAAAAGACCATTCAGTATGTTGTTGAAGTGTTTTTGCGAAGCAAAGTATATCGCCTAAAGTTATAATTTTCTGAAGAGAATATCAAATGTACAAGACAAAATGGTAAAGTAAAAATCTAAATTGGCACATCACCCAATGATTTCACGTGCCCAATTGAGATTGTCAAAATGATGTCGATGACAAATTTATGAATAATTTCTCTGGAGTATAAAGAGAATTAGTGGACAAAGAATCAGTACTTTTGCATTTTTCTAAATTTTAAGAAAATTATATGTAAATCCTTGATAATTGAGAAAAATTGTACTAGAGATTGGTGGAAGTTCTTATGTTTCATTTTCTGAGGATTTTTATTATTAGGAATTGAACTCAAAGCACCTATGACTAGGAATTAGGTATAATTTTTTTCCTTTTGTCATAAGTAACTAATCTCCTAATCTTAGAGATGTGCAATGTATAGATAATCAATTTATGTGTGGATATTGAACTGATTTGTGTTCAATTGTTTCTTCATATTTTTATTCATAATCAGAGATTGCAAACTCTAATTTATCTTGGATCTCTTGTGTTG
This sequence comes from Solanum etuberosum, assembly GCA_029582245.1. Lineage (NCBI taxonomy): Eukaryota > Viridiplantae > Streptophyta > Magnoliopsida > Solanales > Solanaceae > Solanum > Solanum etuberosum. Next base: position 18,068 of record JAJONR010001574.1, on the reverse strand, counting down.
CTTAGGAAAAAAAAGAGTGAGAAGAGATAATTGATGATAACTCAATTTTGTTCATTTAATAGCTGAATAAATAAATAGTTGGGCTAAAACAAAGTTATCGATTGTATTATTGTGATTACACATTGAAGTTTGATAAAATTCATATGAAATTTAATAGTTGATTGTAAAATGATTGTCAATATCTATAATCTAACCTACCCAATGATATTCATCTGATCTTAGCAAGAATCAATTATCCAAATGTTAGATTGTGTTCCATGCTAGCACACTTCTTAGACTCCATAATACTTGCGACAAATTTCTATTTTTCTACATTTTGCATTGGATTAACTGAAATAATTGTGTGATTGTTCATCTGCAAAGTTTGAATTATTAAGCATCCTCTTTCCCATTTACTTTTAATGCATATTCTTTTCAATGCACAAATTTCTAATGATTAGAACACATTATAAGGTGAATTATATTCAATCATTCTCTGTGAGATCGACCTCAACTCCTAGTTGAGTTAAATATTACAAACTATCGCTTACACATTAAATTATGATATGTAGTTAAGTGTTATCAGTATAATAACATAGAACCAGGTGAAAGTCTCAGATTTTTTTAGTGATATCATCTAAACCTTGATTCAAGTATAGAAATAATAGTCAAAAAGTAGAAGCTAAGATGACGGTTCTGAAACGAAAGAGTATGACTCAAAGAAGATTATACCTTCCACATCTGGTTAGTCATGATTTCGTTGCTCTCCACCATGAACCACCGGAGAAGCTTCAGTTGCAACTCTGACGACAAGCGTATCCGAGCCAATCACTATTATTGTAGGATTTTTTTATAGTGTTCTAGTACTTTTCTTTTTCTTCTATTTGAATTTTATTGTGTTGTTTTTAAATTTTATCCGTTCATGTCTTCTTTTTTGTTTTCTCTTGGGCCTAATTTCTTGGTGGATTTGAGCATGGTCTTGTAAATATGCATATTTTCTTTTTAATAAAGGGAATTTGTCCTCTCTTTAAATAAAATAACAATTTGAAAGAAACCTTGAACCACAATTTTTACTGTTAATCAAAATTTTGTTTTTTTATAAACAACATACATGTTCAATATTATTTAGAATTTAATTAATTTAAATTCATGTTATGAAATTTCACTCTAAAAGTAAAGTACTCATTACTAAATATAATTCTATTTTTAAAATTTGAACCCGAATCAAGAAATGTTTATTATACATCTTAACTTTCATGATTTATAAAAAGTCTATACACACATCCAAATCATAGTTGACTTCAAATTAAAAAAGAAAACGCTAAGAAAATATTAAAAATTGGAAAGCTTTAGGGGTTATTTGGCAAGTATTAGTTATCTAAGTATTAGTTATGTAAAAATTAAATTCTTATTGAATATTTAATTAATATGCATTATTTACAAATCAATAATTGACCGTCTTTTGAGAAACAAACCCCAAAAGAAAAATCTCGGCTCTTATTATTTTGCTCTTTGTTGAATTATGCACTTTTATCTCCCTTGCACGTGTAGCAACTTATGATCTCCCAATTGTAGCCTCATAAAATGGAGAACTTGTTGATATACATATTGTATGTTGCATTTACTTCATATCTGTCTTTGATGCATTCCATTACGGTCTGACGAACTTTCAACCAAATTAGACTTGAATTGATCTTCAGTCTGTTTGTAGGTTCTTGACAATTGTCTCTTAGTGGATCCCCATGACCAGTAGAAAATTGCTAATGCTCTTTTGAAGCTGGTTGTTTGATATGCAATTGTTGGCTAAATAAGTATTTTCCTAATATTTTTAAAAAGTTAACATAAACAAAATATTTTTGATAGTAAATTGATAAAGATAAATGTATAATTTACTATTGAGAAAAGATATAAAGTAACACTTGAAGTTGTCCTGAATTTTTACAAAGATATCTTAACTTTGCAGGCGTCCTATTACACATTTTGAATCACAATATTTGCACAACTTGTATTGTCAATGCTTGAGCATATGTCACACCCCAATTAATAATATTCTAATCTTTATTTTTATTTATGATTTTTTCTTATTTTCTTAGATTTATTTTCCTTTCCTTCTCTTCTTCAATTCAGCTTAACCCCAACCTTTTGTTCCTCTTTGCTAACAATTTTGTGGCATGACCACCATCACCACCATTGCTATTTTCACCGTGTCTAACACCAAATCACCACTAAACCAAAATCACTATCAAATAAAATTTTGACAAATCAAAATCTCTGTTTCGTGTACTTTCCATTTGATTTTTGCTCTAAATCAAGATGGATTATTCATGCAAAGAAGAAAACTCTCTCCGAGTTCATATGGGGTAACTTTTACTTGGTTTAAACATGATTTCACCCCAAAACTATCAAGGGTCACCTGAAACAACGCCAACAATTCTATCTTCGACATCACCTTCAATCTTTCTGACTTTTCTCTCGCAGGTACCTTTTTGATTTTCCTCTGCCATCTTATTTCACTTTCATCTTTTTCTCTTTCCAATAATCTTATTAACTCTATTCTACTCCTTATTTTTGAATGTTGTAACCTTATGTATCTTAGATTTTTCTCAAAATCTCGTCGGTGACTCTATTTTCGACATAATTTTTTATCTTCCTTACCTCAGGTAACATAGCTTGAAATTTAATTTATCTTTGCCGGTGAAAGTATTGTTAGGACCGAAATAAGCAGGTGTAATGCGGAAGCTAGCAAAGCAAACCTCGAAAGACCACGAGTAAGAAGACAAACGAGAAACACACCAAAAGAGACAGATTTAACGTGGTTCGGTCAATCGACCTACGTCCACAAAGGAGATGAGCAATACACTATAAATATGAGAGTACAAAATATAGAGAGAAACAACCTCAACCAATTCACTCGGAATACAAGGAGGTACACAAAATTCTCCTCCATAACCGCAACTCTCAAAATCCTAGGACTACATTGTAAATGCTAATTAAGTTAGAAGGAACAAGCCTATATATATAGAGTCCTAAAACCTTTCCTACAAGAAAAGGACTAGTAAAATATTAAAACCTTTTCCTAAAAGGAAACCTTATTTATGGTAAGAAATCAGGGCAAATAAAACCCAACAAATCTCTCCCTTGGCCTGAATTTCTGAAAAAATAAATTTGTCCACCTTCTTCACATAATTTTCAACAGATTGCTTCTCTTCTCCATAATCTCCTCCATCAAATCTACGTCTCGACACAGAGAACCTCTCTAAAATAATTTCTCCAACAAAAAATCTTCATTACTGTCAAAAAGGTTGCGGCTAGAACTACACCCGCCAAGATGAACACCCATCTCTAACATGGTTCCATCCTTGAACCATGGCTCTGATACCACTTGTTAGGACCGAAATAAGCAGGTGTAATGCGGAAGCTAGCAAAGCAAACCTCGAAAGACCACGAGTAAGAAGACAAACGAGAAACACACCAAAAGAGATAGATTCAACGTGGTTCGGTCAATCGACCTACGTCCACAAAGGAGATGAGCAATCTACTATAAATATGAGAGTACAAAATATGGAGAAAAATAACCTCAACCAATTCACTCGGAATACAAGGAGGTACACAAAATTCTCCTCCATAACCGCAACTCTCAAAACCCTAGGACTACATTGTGAATGTTAATTAAGTTAGAAGGAACAAGCCTATACAAAACAAGCGCCAAACAACGAGCAACAACAAAACAAGATTGCACCAAAACTAGAGAATTAAAGGAGAGATTTCACCCAAAAATGAGCTACTATTCACGCCCCAAATAGAAGCGAACACAGGTAAATGCATCTTCTTGACAAATAGAAGATCTTTCATCTTGCCTCTCCAAGTATGATAGTTACTGCCATTCAAACAAACCATCTTGCTCATATTTGTCTCCATCATTCAAATTAATAATGAACAATAACCTGTGCTCTGATACCACTCTGTTGGGAAAGGCAAGGCACTAACAAGAATGCTCGACAGGATAACAGCAGAATAATACCCAAGTCTAACTTTCCCTTTCAATTTGAACCAAGAGAAGACAAACCAAATCAATCAATAGGAAGAATGGACAGCAAGTATATCAACCAAACAAAAACAACAAGATAAGAATAAGTCAATCACACAAGACACAACAATTTACGTGAAAAACCCTTCGATGTGAAGAGTAAAAAACCACAGGACCAAAAGCTCCACTATAAACACCAAGAGTTACAAAATTGTTCTCCAAAATTGGCCACAAAACAAGCGCCAAACAACGAGCAACAACAAAACAAGATTGCACCAAAACTAGAGAATTAAAGGAGAGATTTCACCCAAAAACGAGCTCTGCCATCTTATTTCACTTTCATCTTTTTCTCTTTCCAATAATCTTATTAACTCTATTCTACTCCTTATTTTTGAATGTCGTAACCTTATGTATCTTCCTTACCTCAGGTAACACAGCTTGAAATTTAATTTATCTTTGCCGGTGAAAGTATTGTGGCTTAGCTAATGATCTGAGTCTTCTGGGTCTAAGAAGATGAAGAATAGGAAAGAATGAAAATATACAACAAAATAAATTGAGTAAATTAAAGAAAATAGAATTTCTAATTAAACAAATACTAAAATAATTTAAAAATTCAAATTTGTCGTGCCACATGGATTTTTTACACTGCTTTGGGGATGTATTTTCTCCTCCACGCATTTATCAAACGTGAGAACACAACTGCTGTGAAAATAGGTCAAAAGTGTTTATTTATTGTGATTCGAAAGGGTTCCATAAGGTAGTAGGACCCCCGCAAACTTTAGGTGTCTTTTTTAAAATTCGGAACAACTTCAGGTGTTACTTTATGTCTTTTCTCTTTACTATTTTAATACATGTATTTTTTTAAAATACATGTATAACTAATATCCACATAACTTATTCCACCTTCTGTTCCCACATAAATTATACATAGATTCTCTCATAAGTTATGTAAGTACAAAAAATTACAATCAAACACCATGTAAAATTAATACATAAATAGCTTTTACAACATATGAAAATTTATAACCAAATATTATATAAAATTAATACGTATCCTACTTGCACACTAAACATGATATAAATTAATTATACATATAAACAAACTCCCCTTATTGCATGTTGAAGAGAGAGAAGAAAAGACAGTTGAAAATTGAGGAACACTTTGATTTCCACAATTAATAATAGTGTATCTGAAACTAAATAAATAAATAAATAGAGTAAGTTTTACTTATGCAGGTTGAACACCCTTTTTTTTCCGACAAAAAAAATATAGTACTAAATTTTTTGATTCCTGCTTCCCTTTTTCCCCCTCTTTTTTTTTTCTTTTTCAATCTTTGGAGGGAAATATTTTTCGTTCAAACAACAAATTCATCTTCTTTTTCAGATTGTGTTGCTGGTAAAACCCTAATTTTTCGTTTTCATGCTTCATTCGCTTCTCCTTCCTTTCTTCAATATTTGAGCTCCTTAGATTTTCATGCTTGCAGGAACTGATTTATTGCTTTATCTGTGCTGATTTTGAAGTTTAAACACTCTAGGTATGGTGATTTTTGAGCTCTTTTTATAGCTTAATTCAACTGTATTTTTTGCTTTTTTGCTTCTTGCTGTTCTAGGGTTTTGAATGACATTTACTTACGAAGGAACTTTTATTAGAATCAATCAACTGTTGGGGGTCGAGTCTATAAATCATCTGCATCCGTAGTTTATGTACTCTTCTTCAATCTACCGTAACTCTACCCTTTTACCAGTCTTAGCCGAGAAAATCTCTTAATTGGCTGGAATTCTTTGGCCTTGAGGTATTAAAGATTGAAATGCTAGCAATTTCTTATAAATATGATTCACCAAGCTATTGATGCATCAGTCCATACACACCTCTTTCGTTTTCCCAGACTTTGAATACTCTTCTTTGGTTATGCATCTTGTTGAATTTCAATAAGCCTCTAGGACATCATTGCTTTTCTAATAGACTTGGCTTGCAAATGGCGTAGAAAAGTTTCAGGGATGACCTATGACTCTAGTTGTTGTGCAATACATGGAGATTCTCGTATTATTCACAAGTGAGTGATAAACATAATAGCATTAGCATCTCCAAGAGCAGGTTTGTACAGATTGTAACAGGCACAGTTTCCCAAAATAAAAGAAAAAGATTAGCAAACATTATTTGAAAGATCTTTGGATCAGCATATTCTATGTTTGGGGTAACTAGTTAATTGGCTACTTATTCAAAATATAGTTTATTGCTCGAGGAAGTTGAAATTCATTAACTTCTCTAGTCATCCGGGACTTATCAGAAAATGTGTAAAAAAAATTGATTTCATGATCTTCCTTTATTTGTCAATGCATGATAAAAGTAATTTTAAAACGTGAAACCCATTTAGTCTCAAAGGTTTCTATATCTGCTGGAAGGTGCCCTGAAACTCTAGCCCATCACCCATTTAAATGTCTTGTTTGCTTGGTTGGGTCAAAATCTCTAATAAAGGGAATGGTGCTCAAGGAATTAGTATTGTTCAACTCTTATGAAGTGTCTATACTGTGCAGATACTTGAAAATTTCCTTTTTGAGGTTTAGTTTACTTATTTTTATTTTGGATAGGTAAAGCTAAGTTTCTTTAGAGAGATTCAAAACACATGTTATTTTTCTATGGTGCTGCATCAGTTGCATTTGTTTGCGACCTTTAATTTTAAGAATTCTTCCCTATTAACTTTTTTTTGACAACTGAGAAATCCCCAAGGCCAGTGACATGGTTTGAAAGTTGGTGGATAATGGGCCACCCCTTTACCTTGTCTACTTAAATACTAGGCTTTTTGTCTTCGGCAAGGTTCAAACCTGTGATGTGTGCCTAACTCACACATCATGCATTGTGCTCTTAGCACTAGACCAAGCTTTGGGGCCACATATCTACCTACTAACTTATGCAATATATCTTCATGCATAGAATGACATAGTATTGTGCACGTACACTACAGTTACTTGTTGACCTGTCTAAAGAAAAAGAAATTAAGAAAATAAAGTGTAATCCTCTTAACCAATGCTTTAAGAGTTTGACAATTGGTAGTTGAATTCTAAAAGCTCTCGTGAGAAAGAATGCAAAAATTTTATTACCTTGCCGACTCTTAGCACATGAATTGTTGGGTTTTACCTTCAGCTTAGATTTTTTTTTCCTGTTTAATATATGGGTATGTTGATCGATGTGTTGTTTGATACTTGCTTTCTGTCTATCTTTGAGCATGTTGTGTAACTTGTGCATCTGTTTACATGCACCATCCTTTTAAGCTACTATGAGTTTAAAGTATTAATATCTGCTATACATGGTAACAGTGGTTTGTCTGCAGAAAATGTTGCTAAATGATGCAACCTGTTTTCAAGTCATCATTATATGCAATGAATTATCAGTTGTACATGCAGAGAGACTTCAGTGGCTTTATACAATTATTCAGAGACATTTCATGGTCATTCTGTATTTACTTCGCTAAAACTTGTAACAAACTGTCTATATCTATTTCTTGACTGCAATTCTTTCCAGGAAACTATGTGTCCTTGAACAAGGAGTGATTCAACTCTTTTTTGTCATAATTCTTTAAGCAGGATAAAGCATCTGTAGAGTGGACTCTGCTGTAGTTAGGTATGCAGACTAAGAAAAAATTAAATGGGAGAAATCCACGAGAGCTGGCTAGTCCAAAGGTTTCAAGGCAGCAGCGAAAAATGTCTGAGAAAGTGCAAACTGAGGCAACGCAAGTTAAGGAACTTATAACATCTTCAGTTAGGAAACAAAAATCAGGTAAGTATTATATGGAACTCATCCTATGATGACCAAGTAATTTTGATTTATTTAGTCTTTAGCATAAGATGCACACTTGACGTGATATTTGGGGCATATTCCGAATAGTTAGTAGGTTTTGTTGCTGTTTCTGTTATTCAAGCTTCATCAGAATCTGTCTATACTTCTTTTTTGCATGTATTACCAAGTCAGAAAGCTTCTGATTCAAAGTGTTTGTGATGTGGTAATGATTTAATTAGAATTTTTCCGTATTTATATCCGTAATTGCTTCCTGCTTTTTTTTTGTTTTCCCTATATTATTCTTTGATCTCAGTTGTTTCTACATAGAGAAGTGACTGTTCTCTCCTAGAAAACCATCTAAGAAATAAAATCTAAAAATGGTACAATTTGAATTTTTCCATATGCTTTCACCATCTTTTGTATCCCTCTGCATGCTTCCGTCACTGAAATATGGTGCAGGAGTTAACCTTCCATGGTCCTAGTCAATGCATAATGTTTTCCCAGTTAATTAACTTCTTTGGTGTTGACTCTACTCCTTGTTTATATTCATAGAGTCCTGGAAGAGCACATTTGTTTATCGGGGGCAACTCACCTCTCATTTACTATATTTGTGTTTATAGGAAGCAATTTTTCGAAAAAGATTGAGAATCAGGTTGTCAGTACAGATTTGGATATAAGGTTTGGGTTGGTGGCTGATGCTACTTCTGCTGCTTCAGATGCTCATGATGATGTTCATGATTATAATAACATTACTATTAATAAGGTGATGATTTACATTTGCTTTATGTGGTATTGTTTGGGAGTCTTAGCTCACCCTGTTAAATATAGATGCTTTAAAGTGAGAATTGCAATAGAATGGTTGTTGTTGTGTATTATCTAATTATTTTTCTTAATATAGGACTATGATGGTGAAAGTGATAGTTGCAGAGGTGATACAATATTTTCTCCCACCTTCCATATATCCAGAAGTGTTGGAGGGGAAATTTCTAACCGTGGTAGGTAGATGCTTTGGCAGTTAAGTGTTGAGAAGGTTTCTGATTCTGACTAATTGTTTATCTTTCAAAATCCTATCATATTTTTCCCTCAGCAGACTTCCTCAAATTCTTCCAGCAAGCAGACCAGCCATTGCAGGAGCATGGAAAAGAAAATATAGAGGTTGATTTGCTGACAGGTCATTTTGTGCTAGACGAGGCTACAGGTAAGGTTTTTATGTGATAGTACACGTGCTGGTAATGTCAGACATAGTCATGATTAGTGAAAATTGAATATGACTTCTGATGCTTTTTCCAATTGCTAATTATGTGCATTTGGCTTTTTTTACAGATTTAGGGGACCAGCATATGTCATCTGAAGTTTCAGCTGTGCATCTCTCTATCAAAGATTCAAAACTGGAATGCATTGATGAATTTAATCAAGTTCAGTTGCCTGCTGATGTTAATATGGAGGAAGAGGAAATTGAAGAGTTTGATGACTTCGATCCATATTTTTTCATTAAGAATTTACCAGACTTGTCCTCAGTTGTTCCAACATTTCGGCCTGTGTTGTTGCCTAAACAGACACGGAGTTGCCCATCAACCACTCTTGTTCTGGACTTGGATGGTATTGCAGTCTATATTCTCAAGGCTAAACTAATTGTTTCCTTCTTTTGTGGTCTGCTCCAGTAATGTTCAGTTTCAACAAGGGAAAATGATAAGTTTTAGACTTTTAGTACATATCCCAAAAGTAAAATGGTATTCTTTTTTCTTCTCTGGACAGTTGTGTCCTTTTCTCCTCAAGTAATTGTGGTCCATAGGCATTCCTCAATCAGTATAATCAACTCTTCTCTTAAAAAACTTTCTGAGCCAAAGCAAGATATTAGTTGTGGTACAAATCCCAACAGGGGCAAAAAAGAACACAAGGTAATCTCTTCCCATCTACCTAAGCTTGAGTTACCTAGTGGAAATGTGGAATAGTTGAGTGCGCGCAAACTGGATAGAATATGTCCAAAAAGCAAAGGATATTTGGTTACGGATGGATATACAGTTCATATATGTATCAATTTTGCCGAATATGTTCTATATAGTGATGATCTTTATAACTGTTGCTTTACTTCTTTCTCCCTTGAGCTTAGTTGGCCGTCATACTGCATTTCTCGTTGATGGGGATTCTCTATGATAGATATTCCTTCTCTCCTCTGATAAAATTTAAAAGAAAGAGAAGATATTCCTAATCTCCTACCAAGGCTTTCTGTCCTGTATAGGCTTACCATTTACATTGTGGGAGTCTACTCCGATAACTACCAAAAAAACCAAGACTGGAAGATGATGCCATTTCCTCCTTTAGGAAATTGTGTTGGACATACTCATGCAAATTGCCGCAGGCCCAAGTGAATATGTGATGCCTATTGAATTGTGCTCGTATGTTTGTACATCCGACATGGGTGCTATAGTCAATGCTTATTGTTTTCCTTTTCAAACATCTACTCAGATTTCCTAGTCAAATGGTATTATATGCTCATCATTTCTTATTGGGCATGTTAAGCTGAGTCCAATCTTTTGTATTTGACAGAGACGTTGGTGCACTCTACACTTGAACCTTGTGATGATGCAGATTTCACATTCTCAGTGAATTTCAATCTGAAAGATCATACTGTATATGTTCGATGCCGTCCTCATCTCCGAGATTTTATGGATAGAGTATCCAGCCTATTTGAGATTATCATATTTACTGCAAGCCAGAGCATTTATGCTGAGCAGCTTCTGAATGTGCTTGATCCAAAGAGAAAAGTATTTAGGCATCGTGTTTACCGTGAGTCTTGTATATTTGTTGATGGCAATTACCTTAAAGATCTGTCAGTTCTTGGCCGTGATTTAGCACATGTCATTATCATCGACAACTCTCCTCAGGTGCTGTGTCAGAATCCCTCTTTGCTAAATAATGTTCCTTTATCAAGATTGATCCATGCTCTACCTGGTCTTTTCCATCTTTATTTCTTTCACACATTAAGTTCTGGTCCTTTGCTTCTTTTTTCTCAAGCAACCTGCAGCATGAGCAATTACAAGAGCTATTAAACTTTTATGTTCATAAAAGCTGGAAAGAAACATGTTTATGGTTGGTTTCTTCCCCTGTTTCTTGAAATGATTGAACTGATAATCTTGCTAAGTAGTATTGCTGAAAGCTTAAATCTTACCATTTAAAAATAAAAGTTGATGAAAGAGTTTATGTATGGCCTTCCTATTGGATTACTTTTGTCGAGCATCATCTTATCTGGTAATGTGTTAATAATTCACAACTACTTGAGCACTTGTATGTGCTTTTGTGGGCAATTTACTCCTGTTTAGAATTTCATTCTCCACTTTGCTACCCTGATGTGGTAGAGAGTTTTATTTGCAGGCATTTGGCTTCCAGGTGGACAATGGTATTCCAATTGAGAGCTGGTTTGATGACCGTTATGACAAAGAGTTACTGTCACTGCTCCCATTTCTGGAAAGCTTAGTTGGAGTGGAAGATGTTAGACCGATTATTTCAAGCAAATTCAACCTTCGGGAGAGAATAGCTGCTGCTGCTTGTCCTTTTAACTCTATTCGAGGAGATGTGTTTGAGAGATAAGGCTGTGCCCGCCCATATAGATTCAGTCTTGGTAACTTGAATTTTAGATTTCGATGGCTCTAGATGAGTTAGAGGAATCGGTTGTGAAGTGAAGCCAGTTTGCTAGAGAGTCTGGTTTGTAATGTTGGTTAATTTATGTAATTCTCATTTATCTTGTAATGGTGTCATAACGAAGCTTTGAGGTTGGAGGAAAAACCCTCCGAATAAGTTTTATGTCTGAAACCTTGTGGTCAACCTCTGAACATTAGTTGTTGTTCAAATATTCAGTTGCAACTTGTCTTTCCTCATATGTACTTGTTCTTCAGGTAGGTGAGAATGAAATACGGTGATTAATGTCCTATCGCCTATCGCCTATCGCCTTATCTTTAGTGTGAATTGTGATATTGCTTTGCCTCTGTAGGCTGAGTCCTTCAGAAGAACTATGTACCAAAGATTTCCAAAAATTTCTAACTAAGAACTCCACAAACCATAAACAAAGAAGAAGATGCATAAATTAGGTTTAACTTAATCCTAATGGAGTAGCTGAAAAGAAGGAATGCAGTGAACAATATTTATATAATAAAGCTTGTTACCTGAAATGCACCAAAACTAGAAGAAAAAGGGATCAGATTCAAAGAATGATAAGTCCAAAAAGGGATGTAAAATTGATCCATCTTTTTAGGAGAAGATAGACTCCTATAGGATTTTATAGCCTGTTTAACATTGCTCCTAAAAACTGTAAATATTTTTTTTAATTTTTTTTTTAGAAAACCAATTTTGAAAAATAATACTTTATGTTTGACTAATTAATTTGAAATGTGTTTTTGATAAGCAAATTGTATTTGACTAACTTTTTTTAAAAAAAAAACTTTTGAGAGTCAAATTACAAAAAAAAATAGGTGCAATATATTTTTAATATTAAGAGTAATTTATAGAGAGATAGTAAATCACTACATACTAAAAATAATACTATTGTTTTCTTGAAAACCATTCTACATAATTATTTATTTAAATGGTGCAAAAATATTATTGTTACCTTTATTTCTAATTTTGTAAAATATAAAATATAAATATGGTTTATGAAATGTTGGCAGATGGTAGCCCATTAACCCGAAATGATTTGCCCCATTTAAGGCTTAGGAGTTTCAATGAGGGTTTGAGCAGCTAAGGTAATGGAGTAATTCGATTCTCCAACCAATCTAATCTGAGATTTCACTAACAGTTGGATTTGCAGGTAAAAGCAATAGAATGGGATTCATAATGGAATTTGCGGAGAACTTGATACTGAGATTAATGGAGGACCCAAAGGAACGAGATCGCAAGTTTCGTGAACATGTCTATGCAACAAAGGCCAGATGCGACAAGACTTTGGAGATGTGGAGTTATCCTCTCCGTCCCTATGGTTTCTGGACCTTTGATCGCCACAATGCTCAGAATTTCTGGGATCCTCAGATCAGCCAAGTCCCAGGCCGTCGCGATCCTTATGATGACCTCCTTCATGACGACAAATCACTTTGAGGTGACCGACTAACCTCTCTCACCACCACTTGCCTTTACTCTCCATTTTCATTGCTACTCTGTTTGTGTTTTTTTCTGGCTTGGAAAATACCCTATGCTCTCTCCCTCAGATAGATATGCATTTCATAAGTCCTCCACCGACCAAATCAATGATTTTGAAATTACAAACATTTCCTAGAAAATTGGAAACCAAACACACCGTCTTCTACTTTGGTTTTTGTTTCTTTTAAATATAAGTTCCCACTATACTGGCTGCAGTTAACTTGAAAGAGAGAATTGTCAGATCTAGAATTCTAGACAGTTGATACCAAATTCATTGATTTGGTTTCCTGCAACCCAAAAAACACTTGTGTCTTTCCTGTAGTGCATTCCTCTACAGCTTAATTTCTTTTTACTCTGATGCACTAGCAAGATATTTTTCACCATTCCCACATTAAAGAAAGATTCTAAACTACTTGTATCCTGAAAATTTATGAATAGCTTTATCTATTTATATTTTGACCTACCTTCGTCTGAAATATGGGCAAAGAGAGAATGGTCAGTCTGACTCTTACCTGTCGAAGCCTGGAAATGCGAGTACTAAGTAGTTAGTGCTAACTGTTGTATGACAGACAAAATGCTCCTTTAATTTATAGTTATTTTTGGTGAAGTAATTAAATTATATTAGAAAGGCATCAAGGAGATGCAAAGTTACAAGGAAAATAAAGAGCTGCATCAAAACAAAATAAACATGAAGCTAGCTGAGCAAAAAATTGTAAACAGCCAAAAAAGAGATCCCCAAAATCCTACTATGCTAGAGTTAGGGAACTAACAAAATCCAAAAAGTTAGCCACACTGTTTACAGGGGAAGGAAAGTGCCAATTAAGGGAGTAGATAAACATTTAGCCTTGAGGGTGCTAGTGTGAGTTGAGATTCCATCAAAGACTCTGCAATTTCTTTCTTTCCAAAGACTCCAAAAAATAACTGCTGGGATCATCCTCCATAGCCTTTTCAAACTCTTGTTAACTCTCCAGCCTATCCAGCTAGCAAAGGCATCTTTAATGGAGAAAGGCATAACCCATTGAAGACCAAACGGAGAGTGGAAAAAATGCCACAACTCAGCTGCTGTATGGCAGTGTAAAAAGAGATTGTTAACAGTTTCATTATCCTTCCCGCAGAGGTGGCATCTGTTGATGAGGATGATCCCCTTCTTTCTAAGATTATCTTGAGTTAGATAGGCCTTATGAATGGTAGTCCAGGTAAAACAGGAACCTTTAGAGGTTGTCTGGTTCTCCAGATATGTTTCCAGGGAAAAACATCAAGGATGCCATTCTGTGAACACCAAAAATTATAGCTCTCCTTCACAGTATAATTCCCTTCCTTGGTGTTGCCCCAAAGTAATCTGTCTATGGTTTGTTCATCTAGGTTGCATTCCTCCAGAGTATGTATTAGTGAGAGGACTTCATTGATCTCCCAGTCCTGCAAGTTCCTTCTGAAAATTGGGCTCCAAATGTTGTCTACTCTGTATTGGGCAATTGTAGCATTCTTGTTAGTGGCTATCTGGTATAGCATAGGAAAGGACTCCTTCAGTATAGTGTCACCAAGCCATTTGTCTTGCCAAAATCTTATCTCCCAGCTTTGAAAAACACTTCTTGGAAAAAGTCATCTTGGAGACTGCTGATGTGTTTCTAGACCCCTACACCATGCGTATCCCTGCTCCTCATTGGCCTCCAATGATCAAGAATGCCATGTTTGGCTTTGATTATATCCCTCCAGTATCCTGCCTCATTCTGTCCAAACCTCCAAAGCCACTTCAAAAGCACACTTTTGTTGTGTAGTTGTAGGTTCCTAATCATTAGTAGAATTAACCTGAATCATTAGTAGAACCATAATAACATGTGTTAAAAGCGCACAACAAAGTAGACCTAAAATCAAATGGAAATAAGTTAAGACTTATAATTTGTAGGAATCCATGCAAGTCTAGCAAAAATTGTACCTAAAGGAAGCAAAACATCCATATAGATGGTATCAACTAATTGGAACTAAGGTTTAGTCATGTTGGTACTCTTGCTCTAGGGTTCCAATCTTTGTTAGTAGCTTTTGATTTTCTTGGATGCGTGTGTCAATAGAAAATGTTGAGAACCTCAATTTACTGAATATTATAAAGAATCTCTTCCATATGGGCCATGGGGTGTAATGGTAGTGAGGATTCACATGGAAGACCTAACAAGGTTGTGATTTAGGCATAGTAAGTAGTTGCTGTATTAACTTATGATTGGCAACATTATGAGCAAGCACATTAAAGTTCAAGTTTTGGTGTCACTTGCAGGATAGCCAGGAAAGGTCAGCAAAGAAGCTCTTTTACAGTACCTGGTGCTCCAGATTGTTTTTTATGCATATTATCTGTTTTCTGAACATTATCCGTGCTCGACTGTTGGAACAATTGAATAAATTGTGATGTTACCTTGTTGTATAACATTTTGGTTTTTTAATGTATGTTGCATTTGAATCCTTAAATTGAAGAACCTGTGAGGCTGTGGTATTTGTGTCTGATTCTCTGATTATCTCATGATGCACGCACTATTTGAAAGAGAAGAAAGAAAAAAAGGTACAATTTGGTTGCAAATGAAATGCCAGTCAGGTAAGTTGTTAGAAAACTTAGTTTCGACAAAGGGCTTTAGCTTTCAACACAGACAAATTGTTTGTTTAGGTTTGAAGGACATGATGAGTAAACTTAGTATAACATGTAAGTATGGTCTTGACGACTAGAATTCAAAGTTGTTTTTTTGTAGAGGGAAAGCTAATGTTTGCTACAGATGATGGTGCTGAAAATTTACCCCACTACTGTTGAGGGTAAATGAATAATGAACACAGGAAGGGAAGGGAAAGGCTATAGATGAGGATATAAGCTTCTCACATTACTTGTTAAAGCATATTATCGTTTATGCTAACCCTAATATTCTATGAAGAAATATTACTTTGTGAGTAGACTATAATAAGTTGAAATTCCACAAGAAGAAAGGGTTAATATTGCGTGGAAGGTGATCATTACTATTTGGAGATAACCATCAGAGGTAATTCAAAGTTGTAGTAGTTCTGCCCCATGCCTTCCTTCACCTCATCTGAATTTTAAAAATTCTTCATTCATCAACCTTTATTATGTCTTGGACAAACTATTTTGCCTAAGCCCTCATTTGTTTTTAGAGACAAAAACACTATTCAAACTTGACATGTATAATTATTGACGGTCTTAAAAATAATCTTCTATTTAACTAACTAAACTTAAATGCACATGTCATACATATAAACGTGTTATTCACAAGCCTACACGTGGAATTTTCTGTTGATGTGACATTTACGTGTTCTAAATTTTTTAGTTAGTTAAGCAGATGTGTTTTTATGACTGTCAATAGTTTTGGACGAAACTAACAATTTGCATCAAGTTTATAGACAAAACTAACAACTTCATCTTTATTTTATTTTTAAAGTACTATTTATTACTTGTCATTTTCTTATAGGGTGAAATAAAAAATCTACGACTTTTTCCTTGTAACCTATCTCCATTAATCTCGGAAATTCCACCACAAATTTGTGGAATATTCATAGAGAGATCAAAATCTTGAAAATTCCACCACAAATTCATGGAATATTCATAAAGATATCAAAATCTGGAATATTCTACAAATTCATGGAATATTCATAAAGAGATCAAAGACAAATCATCCTAGTTCAAGAAATACGTTAGTGGCTTCAAATCATGGATAAATCATAAGAGAGAAGAATCAAGGAATCAACAGATTTGTACTCACAATCTTGATCAATAAAACTATGTTTCTTCATATTTTATTTGTGATTGCAATTTATTTTCTCACTTTAAAATTTATTGATCTTAAATTATTTTAAACAATTTTTTTTATTTTTAAGAGATAGTAATAATTTGTGTACAAAAAAAAAAAACCTATCTCCATTACATTTTTTCCTTATAATTTATTCGATCCAAAATAATATACCACTACCATGACCCACTTTTTTTTTTTAAAAAAAAAAACAACAAATCAAAAAATCAAAAAACACCAAAGACTTGTTTAATGAATATAACTTATTGTTAAATTATTTACTTTGGTGCAAATGCACAAAATCAGCGATGAGTTCAATTACCATCTTCATTCTCAAAGGGGTTGAGAATTAATGCAATGATTTTTTTACATTCTTTAATTTAACGGAGAAGGGCCTTAAATGCCCCTCAAGAATTTGAATTAGTATAAAACTATCCTCCATCAACTTTTCGGCTCTAAAATATCCATGTCATTCAGCTTTTGGCTCAAAAATACCCTCGATTTTAATCTTTTAGCTCATATTTGCCCTTATTTTTAATAGCTCCGTTAAAGTAAAATTATTAAATATTTATTTATTATGTTGCCTAATGTGATTGGTCCAAATTTAAACCCTTCTCAAATAAATAATAAAAACCATATTTTTAAAATTTTAATTTTTTATAAAACCACATATGATTCATATTTTTATCCAACACACTTGAAAATAATATTGAAAAAAATAATTAATTTCATGATATTTTTCTATTGGCCTATTTTAAATCAACCCTCAATTTATCATAACACAACTCATAAATGGGGATCCAACTAAAATCCATACTCACCCCGACTGGTTATCCATCTAAAATAATTATTATTTTAATTAATACAAAATTTTCTATCAATTATCCAAATGTATTGTTCATTTTCTTTTTTTTAATCCTTTTTTTAATTTCTTATTATTAATTAGGATATCCGGGACTCAAATTTGAAATGAGCTCACATGTTTATATTCTTTTAATTTGTATTATTGTCATGATAGGATGGGGTAGGGATAGGAGAAATGGTTATTTTTATTATTTTATTTTGAATTTTGGGTACACACAAAAGAAAAATGCAGTATTCATACATATTTGCTTAATTAAGTCATCTTTTATTGAACTAATTATTTATATAAATGACATCATTATTTTCCTCCTTTCTTCTCTCTTGTTTGTCATAAATTTAAAAATAAAATAAAATTTTAAATGGTGGATAAGATTCAAATAGAAAAAAAATATAATGGAAGAGATAGGAAGTTGGGGGAGGCGGGGGGGGGGGGGGGTGTAGAGAGTAGATGCCTAACCTTTATTTTTATTTTTAATGTACTATGAAATTCAAAATCAAGTCAATAATGTGAGCTCATATATTA